>JAHWFP010168326.1:7178-18063 GCA_023313725.1 Lithobius niger | reverse complement strand
AAAACCGTCTCATACGTGGGAAAGAAATTGACCAAAGGTTATTTATTTTTGTTGCAAAACTTTTAACACATTTATTACGTAGAGAAAGGATATTTTCTTTATCAAAAGTATTTTTAACTGTTCTTCAATATTAACTTGCTTAGTTTTTGCCTCACAAGTTATTTAGCTTGCTGCACATTTTGGTGCTTTTCTTACTGTTATTTTTATAAAATTTATTATAGCATTCATTTGGTGTTATATTTATTCTAAGAGTTCGTTTGCAACCAGTCGGTATTGTGTTTTTAATTCATTAGATGGATTTGTACTTTTGCTAATTTTAGACCATAACTTATTTTTTTGTTGTTCACTAAATCTAAAAGTTCTTTGTACATTCATTCATTTTTTTCTGCTTTGCTGGTCATTTACGAATAATGATTCTATTCACTTTGTAAATATTTATACATCCGCGCATATTACCATCGCCAAGGTCAACTGAGATAGTAGCTGCGTTCCTCGCAGCAAAGAACGCAGCTACTGTCTCATTTGGCATTGCGCCTAATATACGAACCAGCTTGAACGCATTAATTGTGTTGTCACAAACCGGAATGATGTTTGTATTTTAAAATCACACTGTATAATTTTTTCGGTTAGTATCTTATAATTTTTCTTCGGCGATCTATTGGTATAGGTAATTTTAATTTTTACCGTGTTAATCTTTTAGATTTTTGATCTCATGGTAATTATTAGCAAACGATTAAAAATTAGTACATGCGCACACACACACACAGTTGAAACGTCAAGGTCATTGTAAACGCTCAAAGGATCTTATACTTGCAAGGATGCAGTAAATATAGTTTCCAATTATTTAACAGAAAATCGCCTAGACGCCACATTTTAAAACGGATTCTTAGAAGGTATTACTAACGGTAAGTAAATAGACTTTGGGGCCGTACTTGATGTGGAGGTTCGGGAAAAATGGCGTTGGGAGAATATACCTTCCACATATACAAATAATCAGATACAAATAAACCTGTGCAATGTTGTAGCAAAATAACATTAGGAAACGATTAATGTGTCTGTACTCTCCAGTCCTGAATATAGTTTAACATCTCCATCAGTTTCCTTCCGAGAAGCAGGCGAGAGAAAAGTAAGTACTTTTGTATTTGAACGAAAAAAAAAGCGCTACTAATGACTTGGGCACAAGGGACGATAGACAAGAACGCAAGGCGTGTCTAAGAGCAAGAATGAATAGACCAAGAAATTAAAGTTGACCGCAAGTGGTTTAATTTGCCACCTCACCAATCGTCATTATTCCTACTTGCTGCTATTCAATTTACTGAAGCGCGTGACGTTGTGTATTCCTACATCTGATTAGTGCTGTGCTGGCTCATCAACAGCAGCCCTTTGTCCAGACCGCCTGCTGAGCTAATAGCACAGCCCTCATAACTCAATGCTACCATCTGCAAGAAGAACGTCTTGGCCCTCACTAAAACCTACATCCTTCGCTCTGTGGGGGAGCACGGACCGTTCTTCTACTCTTTAAAAGGACATGCCTTCTCACTATATTCGGGCATCCTGCGCAAAATAGCCTTTGCAGCATTTACGTAAGTTTGAGTGAATGTAGCAAAATCATTTCTCACGAGGGAAAAAAATAGGAAAATGAATACGTACGTTTGTGACATTTACACGCGTCTTAAATGATGTGGCTGAACTGAGCCATAAAGCCGACCGGGAGTAATGTACTTTTAAGTCAAGTCGACTTGAAATGACGTTGCTTTAAGTTTTAAGTGATTGTATGGACATGGAATTGATTTTTTTTAAGTACGTCCGCGTATCCGCTTCGATCGAGGGGGTATGATCTGGTCACAAAAAAATGCACGCCAGATTACTTGGAATCGTGGATTACCAAAGATTCAAAGAATACTAAAAATACCTCGGAATTACCTCAGGATACCGCGAGAATACGATGGGATTTCTTGGATTACTTCGGAATACCCTGGGTTACTTCGATACACCTCGGATCACTTCGGATTACCAGTAGATTACCATCAGATTACCTGTTAATATTAACACGGACTAAAAGGAAAATATCGGTAAACCCATGGATTACATTGGATTAACACTCATTACTTCTAGTACACATAAGTCAAGAAAATGTCTAATGTGGAACTGGATTACCCAGGAATACTTCAAGAGTATATGTACAATTTTAGATTACTAGAATTGAACTTTGCTGAGTATATCTTATTTCTAAAGAAGGAATTTTCAGATCAACCATAAGCAAACATAGTTCCACTGATTATCGTGTTAACAAAATTTTTTTTATTAATGACCTATATTAATGTACTTAAAGTTAAATCGCCTGTAAGTAATTACGTAAAGAAGCACATAACGTACATTTCTTAAAAGATTATAAGAAAGATTGTAGCTTTGGTGTGCTGCATTATTAAAAGGTATACTACGGATTACTGGAGATTACCGTCGGATTACATTGTATTACCGGATTAATAAAAGAACACTTCATATTCCTGGATTACTACATGGAAGTACTTTGGATTATATCTTGATTCCCACTGATTTTCTGAGTGTACTACATAGTGAAATACCTCGTATTACTGAGTCGACTTCACCGGTGGGTTACTATTGTTACCAGAGGATTACCACGGTATAGTGCGGATTACTTGCAGATTACCAAAGTTGGTACCCCCTCGACTTCAAGCCACCTATGCAAACTCCTTTCTAGCAGCATTTCAGCAAGCACTGTGTACACCATTACGTCGCCTTAACTGTTGATGGTTGAAATTTACTAAAAAATGTCACAAAACTAATTTGAAAGTCCAGCAACTTGAAGGGGAATAGACAAATATGGTGATTTAAATCGACTTAACACGAAGGCCATTGTACGCGTCCCAACACGTCGCTCGATTGACTTCGACTACCAGGTCCCTGTATATTCTTCTCCTAAAGTGCTATAGCCTTACAATGGTGTAAGTTCAAGTCCACTTGAGTTAAAGCAACGTAATAGAAGTCGTCGTAGGCTCGACTTCATGTGATGCACCTAGTGGTCGCAAAAGGCCGCTGCAACTTTTAGCAGAGCATTGTTTGGAGTGAAAGATATCAAATGTGATGACTGCGGGTGTACTGGAAGCAATCGATCGCCTACAGTTGCTCACTCGCACCATGGAGCTGACACGATATCACGTAGTGTGAGAGTATGTAAGTCCATGCTCGCACAATACAACTTGAGCTTTAGTGGGCAAATACGACTATGATACTGCGCCAGTTGTCCCATTTTTTTCTTAATGCCCAGGAGACAAGTACAAGTTCCTGACGTCTTCTGTCGACTGACAAGGATGAGTTACATGTCATGGTGGTGGCAAAGTTGGTTTAAATTTAAGTCAGTTTGCTCTTTTAAGCAACTGATTGCTACCTAGTTGCTGCCACTAGTTACCTCCTGGAAAAGTGGCCTTACGTCACTAACATAGAGAGAGCAACTGAATAGTTGCTGCCACTAGTTGCTATGTGAAAGTGGCCTAAGGACAGTAACAATTAGAGAGCAACTGAATAGTTGCTGCCACTAGTTGCCTCATGTGTAAGTGGCCTTAGGACATTGACATACAAAGAGCAACTGAATAGTTGCTGCCACAAGTTGTCCCATGTGGAAGTGGCATTAGGACACTAAAATACAGAGAGCAACTGAATAGTTGCTGCCACTAGTTGCCTATGTGAAAGCGGCCTAAGGACACTAACAAACAGAGAGCAACTGAATAGTTGCTACCACTAGTTGCGTCATGGGATAGTGGCCTTAGGACACTAACAAACAGAGAGTAACTGAATAGTTACCATTAGTTACCTCATGTGAAAGTGGCCTTAGGACACTAACATAAAGAAAGCAACCAAATAGTTGCAGCCACTATAGTTGTCACATGTGAAAGTGACCTTAGGAAGCTAACGTAAGAAAAAGTCGATGGGATGACCGAATAATTGGGCCGTCTCGACTCCAGAAAATGACAGGGTGGCTAGATGCAAAGCCAATATCAACATGGCACAAAATTTCGACAAAATTCATTTAACGGTGGATACAGTTTTAAGTTGTTTTGGCTTGCCAATACTACAAAATTAAATTTAACCTATATCTAAATCGGGACGTATTGTTTTTAATACATTAGGAGCCATGTGCCAAAATCACTACATACCTACACTTTTTAATAAAATCCCTTCACACCTTCTAAAGGGTTTGATTTACATTTAAAGCGTATGAAGCTGAAATGAAAAATGCAATGTAAACCCCTCCGTCTGACGAAGGGGTTTTAGCGGCGGTCAAGGTACAATTCGGTGCCTTCAGAAGTCGTGACGTAATTTACGTTATTTGCAAGTAGCAACCGTAAGCCCCGCAGCAAGACAAACGGAATTGTTGTCGCTAGTTCGTGGTAAGACTGCAGGTGGTCCGAGACAGCCAAAGGCACCAGAGGACACAATTCCACACGACAAAACCTCGAGGGGAACGGGTCGTTACGTCCACACCCAAAATTGGACAACGCCTTGTTCGCACATCCCAAATAATGAGTATTTCAACAAAGTACCGGGTGTCTTGTTGTTAGTCGGAATTCGAATTCAAGCATGGACGACGGGATACGTGGGAATTTTCTGCCTGGCATTTATCTCCGAGCAATGAAATTTCATGGCGGGGGAGGAAAGAAATAATCTTGAAATAATGTGTCCGATGTCTATGTCAGGACTCGGGGAGAAGAACACAACACATACCCGTCGTATTGAAAAGTCACATTGACTTGATGTTCCTAGGAAGACATCGAAATTTACAGGTAAAAAAGTAACAGAAAATAAGTCACTGGAAAAGTCACAAATTAAGTAATAGATATCCGTGAGAAAAAGGTGACTAACCAACGATAATTGCTCGTTTGTAAGAATGGGGCAGTCCAATGTCGAGGGATGAAGAATTCGTAGAGAAAATTGTGTGTTTCAGTGCTGAGACAGACCATTTTAAGACAGTTCATTTGACAACATCCCACATTATGCATTCACAAGCTGAGGTTTATTGATTCTTGGTATTTATTGTATATTTTGTTCGTACGATCGAGTGTACGCTCCCAGAATGAACCGTACACCGAGAGCACATCTGGCATTGGTACCTCTGGCAGCACGCCGTCCAAGTAGTTGGGGAGGGGGCGTGCTTCGAGCTGGAATGATAAACATCATAAACCTTCCCCCAATCTGTCGGAAACTAACTCACCTACGGAATATACGAAGGCCATGAAAATTATTCTCAGTATTTGCCATTTTGTGACTTTTTACCGGTGGCGTATTTATGATTTTTTACGTTTGATTTTTTCCCTCGCTTTCGAAATATAGAAAAATTCAGAAGCGGCTAGCGCTACAAACCAAATCCATAAAACCACCCAAATTGATGATGTACTAGAAACTGCTAGGAATGAACAGGGTCGTAAATACCAGACTGACTGGGGTTATACAGTTGGAGTCCCCCCCCCCTCCACCCGACCCTTAAGGCATGGTGCTATACAAACAAACGAATGCAGTTTCAAATATTTAGGGCCCCCATATTCGTGTGAGGGCCCTAAATCCGTGTAACCCATAAATAATATTCGTAAGTGCAATAATGTGATGTAATAGTACAGTAATATAGTGCAGTGTAAAACGGTGGTACACAGACCCCACAAAAGTACTTTCCATTATTTGGACAAAACCGTTAGCCCGGGGTGGGGGTGGGGGGAGGAATGACCGAATCATAGGCAGGGTCTCCAACCGCGATTTTACGCCCCCGACCCCTCCCCTCGTATTGACCGCGCTACCTTTTCTAGGGATAGGCTTCAATATATCTGGGAGAACCATACATCGTAACATAGCATAATCTGTAATACTTTACCTTGTGATTCATTTTTTATTTGTGTGTAAATCATCGCAATATTTTTTTCTTTATTCAGATTCTGCAGTCAAGGTGAATAAAGAAACAAGACCAAGAGGGTATTCTTACCTTGGAATATTTTACGACCAGGCACGCAGGTAAGAAGATTATGCAAAGTTATCCACATAAGTCGAGTTTACACATTTTGTATCAGGAATAGATCAAGTTAGAACACTACCAAAGTTAGATCAAAATCAAACCCAAAAAAAAGTAAGTAAAATAGGTAAATAGTTCACTATTTTCATATTTTAGTTACTTTTTTTTGGTTTGATTTTGACCTGGTTGTAAAAGTAATTTCATACTTAAAACAGATGAATAAAGTAAATACAAATGCAAACCTATTTACGATGCCTTTTGGACTTATAGGCCAGATTGCTTGAGCGGGGAATTGAACCCACGATCATTGAAACCAAATTTCTTTAAGTCATACTGACACGGCCAAAAGCTACCCAGTTCGCCCCCAGATCACTTGCATGGCGCCTTAGTAGCTATGGCCACATCCTCAACTGGCGAAATACTGGCAAATTCCTTAGTAAAACAAGATAAATGCAGCGAATTTGACGATGAACAATTAAAGCAAACATTCATGGTGCCACATTGCATTTCCTACAACTGTGTTATGTTTGATGAATTTTAATTCTTGTATTACGAAAGTTTCGTAGTCTTTTTTTTTTTTTTAGGTTGCAGCGCACATCTGAATTTTAATAATTCTTGAATACGAAAGCTTCGTACTTTTTATTTTGGTTGTTGGATGTATTTGATCTGTGTTTAATCATCATTGGTAAAATTACGAAAGGAGATTCGTGTTGTTGGCATTTATGCCGTATTTGTGACAGATGTAAAACAAAAAGAAAAGGAGTGCTGAGATATTCCAGCACCCAAACCAAAAACCATTGTTGCGATCCTACACTGTTCCATTGTTACAAGAGTGCGGAGAAGAAGAAAGCGGTTGAGAACACCGCCGTGCTGCCTGATGAAGACTATAAAAGGCAAAGAATAACATTTTCAATGCTAGATGTAAATAAAGACAGTCACTATTTTTGACCCCCACATTCAGACGTGTAAAAAAAGTGGATGTCTACAAAAACTAGTGAATGGTCCATTTTGAGATTCGAACCCAGGAATCAACATCGCACTTCACCAAGATACTTGTTATTATTTATATCGAGGGGAGGGGGGGGGGTAGGAGGAGGAATTGAAAACATGGCATCCACATTTTCATGACACCCCCAAACCCAAGACCCTGAAAAAAAAAACGACCCCACATAAGTTTCAAAAAATATTCTGACCCTCCTTTCCCCCAACCAAACCACAAAACGTACAGGGTGGTCATAAAGTCTTTACCTGATTGCAAAAATTTATTAAACACAAAGATACAAACATACGGTTTTCTGCAAAACGAAGCTCAACTCATAAAGTTTTTTTTTCCCACTAGGTTAGTTGACTTCAACATGTACTCCATTTGTGGCCTGGAGCCACAATCCTATAAAAAGAAAAATATGGTTCTGAATCAGCATTAGCTGTGGTATGGTACTAACTATATTGCTATATAGAGGCATTACATATCAGAATCTTGGGTGAAAGTCATGCGTCTTACAATCGTGTCCGTTTATTTTGGATTGAATTTGTGAGCCCATAACCACAATTCACCGTATATTCGAGCCGCCTTACCATCTCATATCCCTGCACTATAATGCTAGCAGCTATGTACAGGCATCAAGTATCAACCTCACTCAAGCATTCCAACTGATTTCAAGTTTGAATTCTGTAGCAGTACTAAATTCATCACTGCGCTGCATGACTACCACTACAGAAAATACTGCTGAAAGTCAAAGGGACGAAAGTCTTTGGATCGAGATTCATGAATCATGACGTAGAAAAATAAATGTTGATGTAAGGAATGCTTATTGGCACTATATTAAGGCAATTCGAGTCAGTATGTCTATACTCTTCACAATATCAGCACATGCAACATGGAAAATACCCCATGGTTCAAACAATTTTTAAAGAACCAGCCAAAGACTATTTTAAATGAAGTTAATGTGTGCCGTTAACGAAATTCTTCTTTTTTTACGGTTGCGTGTTTTCCTGTAGTGTTTAAATGCGACAATCAAATGTTATTATAACATTGAGTTACGTCGAAGAAAGCCTACAAGGAAGAAACAATGTTTTAGTTTGCCGTGGTTTTTTTTTTAAACAAGTTTTGGTTGCTGTATCTAATGGTGAAGACCGTTTCTCTCTATCCGGTATCGTTCTCAAGTTTAAAAAAAACGACGGACGGACGGACAAAGTCGTTGCAATAGTCTTTAAAGCGTCGGTGCACACGTGCGTTTTCTGGACGCGCGGCGACGCTGCGGCGCTGCTGCAGTGACGCAACCAATCAATGCACACGTGCGTTTTATTAACGCGCGTTGACGCTGCGGTGCCGCTTCGGTGACGTATATACGCGTTCGGTTCCCGAACCTCGTGTACAAACAAATTATAGTTTCAAAACCAATGAGACGATATTGCTTTTTTTCGCCTACCTCGTGAACAAAAAATATATTTTAAAACCAATGCGACGAATTTTGGTAAATTGATGTACTGATTTAAGACGTACCAGGGAAAAACGTTATACATCCTTTGCAGATTAACTAAAAAAAATCGGATAAGTTATTTAATTACTTCCCAATGAGTCTTCAATCATTTCTGCAGCAACATTTCATATTTCAGGATAGTTCTTTACTCCCCCAATAAACAATTCCATATCTAATTTCTTCGAAATTGGACGCCATTTTCGGTAACGCTTTTGCGGTAAACAGCGGACGTGTGTACCGCTCAAGTCACCCAAGGTACTCAGAGACACAATTGCGTTTTTTTAACGCTGCGGTGCCGCTGCGTTGACGGGGAGTATTGCGGTGCAAAACGACCGCAAGAGCGGCGGGCGGAAACGCAACGTCGACGCAGGTACGTGTGCAGTATTTAACAGATGGCACGTAAACCAAACCGCAAATGCGGTACCGCACGTGTGCACCAGCGCTTAGACGTTTTGGCTGTACTGAAGACTAAAACCCAAAACGTCTATGACTCATAGTAAATTCGTCCCGGGTCTGCTCAATGTAACATAACGTAAAACCTCTGTTTAACCCACAGATGATTAATATTAAGTTAATCCGTGTAATCTGGAAAAATTATTCGATGATGTTTATGATTAACTGCGGATAAACATTGATTCTCGTTACGATTTTAGTATCATTGGCTAATAACAGCCTGTGCATCTATTACAGTTCAATATGCAGCTCATAAAATCGATTTTATAGCTTCTTCTTATTGACTTTCGACGACGATACGCTTGACTTTTCCTCCCGCCGGCTCATCTGATTCGCGATTCGAGCATGCGCAAATAAAATGGCCGCTTGTAAGCTTTTAACTTCCTTGTATATTATGGGATGGTCTCAACCAACGGAAACAGTGCCCCCACCCCACCCCACCCCCTTTTCTTTTCTTTTTTTTAACATCGGAACTCCCACAACCATTCCCGAATATCCCTCACGTCCAGATCTGGTGTCTTGACCAAACAAGGGTGTGGGGATAACAACAGAAAACTCGATAACCCTAAACGGAGGTTGTGGAAAAGAACTGAACTCATGAGGTGAAGTCCCGTTTCGCCAAATCCCGTTTCGCCAAATGCCTTTCTACCAAAAAGAAAACAGATTATAAGCTTTTGCGCTAAAGGGCAAATCCCGTTTCGCCAAATCCCATTACGATAAATCTAACTTTAAACAATTTTAGGTATACGAAATTTAATACCTTATTCCTATGTAATGGGGATTTAAAAGGCAAACATTTAACAGACACAAGCAGTGGTAGGATAAGACCAACTGATTTTTTTACGTTTTGAAAAGAAGCAATACAGAAGGAAAAACGTGTTCATTTAAATATGGTTTGGAATGTTTGGTCGTCACTAGGTTAAGGTCAATGCCAAGGTTCTCGTTTAAGAATAGTTTGTTATACACACGATGGTTACCTTTCATAAAAGCAGAATTCCCGTTTTGCACAATCCCGTTTCGCAGAATCAAAATATTTGTTTAAAAATTAGAAGTTAAAGATGCGTGTCTAATTGAAAGGAGTTTGTGATTAGTTGCAGTTTGTGATTATATATCTAGCCGCAGCGAGCGCGGCAACGCGAGCGAGACACGTAATTAAAAAAAAATTATTCTGCGAAACGGGATTCTGCGAAATGGATGTTTGTCTATAAATGTTTGGTCATTACAGGTATAATGTCTTAAATTTCGTGTGCCTAAAATTTCGTGAACGGTTGGCGTAACGGGATTTGCTCTTTAGGCAAAAACTTTTAATCTGCTTTCTTTTTGGTAAAATGGGATTTAGCGAAACGGGATTTAGCGAAGCGGGACGTGACCAATCACGGGTACTATGGTTTGGCGTTTCTTCTCAGGGTTGGAACAGTTGGGGTGGGGGGACACCAGGAATGTTATTTTATTGGTGATGAAAATCAGTGTTACCATACCTAACATGTTGAATGCTATCATACCATTTTTTTTACTTGAAAAATAAATTGTGGCAATAATGGTAACATTTCTGCAAACTGTAGCATTTTAGTAGCATTCTACAAAGATTTCACATTTTCCATAGCATTATAATAATAATAGTCAAAGAGCAGCCCATTCAATTTTTTTTAGTTCACTAAGATTTTTTTATGAACAATGGCAGTCAGCTACATAGTATGCACAACTCAGGGCCTGATATTAGAATTTAGGGGGTCAGGGGCACTTCAGGATCGGTGGTCCCATCCAGTGGGGAAAAAAATATCGTAGGGGGGCGAACAAAGCCAACCAGGGAGTTAGGAGAGCGCTGTTAACACTGTACTGTCGTATCTGGGTTATGGAAAGTATTTTTCACATTTTCTCGAGGAATCTATTTATTATGATACGTTTGTAAAAAATTGTCTAGCGAGGGCCCCTGGGG
>JAHWFP010168325.1:30273-56453 GCA_023313725.1 Lithobius niger | reverse complement strand
AGTGGGCAGTCAATTTCTTGCTGGGAAAATTAAGCTGACAAGGACGAAGCGCAAACTAGAAAATCAATAGAACCTCTGTCGTAAGACATGTCATTGTTTACATTTTGTACGCTTAGATTTCAAAGTGAAGGATATTTACCGTTCCAATATCCTTGAAAATTTCCAACAGTCTGTTTTTTCTGGAATTGGAGGGGCTCAGAACGAATGTCTTCGTCAGGCTACCACATCACCGCTTACTTCGCGTGATCGTTCGTAAGCAGAAGAACGATCACGACGAAGTAAGTGGTGATGTGGTAGCCTGAAGAAGACAGTCGTTCTGAGCCCCTCCGACTCCAGAAAAACCGGACTGTAGAAAATTTGCAAGGATATTGGAACGGTAAATATTAAGGCTGTACCGAAACGAACAAACCGAACCGAACATGGCCGAACAGAGGGTGTTCGGTTCGGTTCGGTGTTCGGTCTTTCAAACGCAAAATACCAAACCGAACATATTTTCACTAATAATCGACGGATTTTGATGTTTGAATACACCATTTTGAAGGTTTTTTCGCCAGCTTTCTGTTGGTCCAAACCACAAGTTCCTAGCTCTAACGGTTCAGACATTATAAGGGAAAATGTAAAAGTAGTGGAGATTTTTTTATGTTTAAACAGAGTTTCAACATCTATGGATTTACAAGTCTATGTGAAAATACCTACATTTGTTAAGAAACTTGTGCTTTGATGAATCTTTGTGAACTGAGTTCTTTTACATTTTAGTTTAAGATTGGTTTGGTACATTTTTGTTCGGTTCGGATGTGTTCGGTGTTCGGCTTATTTAAGATTTGTTCGGTTTGGTTCGGTTCGGCTGAAAAATTCTCGTTCGGTTCGTTGAAATCAAAGCATACAAAATGTAAACATGGACTCGCATTTTCAAAGTAAGCGATGTGACATTTAAAAAAAAAGACATGTCATGTCTCTACAGTGGTCACGTTTGTGAAGAGTTAACTTCACAAGAGAACCATGAACAGTTTTGAACATACAATTGCTGGTCATTTTAAACCGCTTTGAGACATCACACCGAAAGGGTTTAACAAATTCTAGCAACTGGGGATACGTCTAGCTTAAAAAGTGTTGCATAATTTGCATTGCTATTTTGGGTTGGTTTTTTTGTTTTTATTCTGGTTGGTTGACACGTCTCGGAATTTTAAGAAATGTAACTTTTTAAAATTAATTACTTAATGCTGTCTTGTAAGTAGTATGGTATTGAAATTAGGTAATAATCTTAAACTGGGGCCTGCCCACCAATTTTAATTTTGCTCAGTAGCATTAACACCCAATTTTACAATCTGTCCTCTTTTTAACAATAAAACGCCTTGGGATTGCGGTGTTTGCTTGAGGAGGCGTGAGATGGGGTAGAGAAGGACAAATGAACAAACCAGCAATTATCTCACTGAACACAATTAATACAAATGAATAATAATTATCACCAGCTATCGCATTCTTGTCGACGGAGTATGTGAAATTGGTGATAAATAGGTTATCAGCCACTTTCCTTGGAGAGATACAACAATGGTTCGCCACTGTGAGCCTTGATATTGTTGTATCTCACTCCTCAGAAAGCAGCTGATAATCTACCATAGCTTGCTGTTCCTAGTTGCTGTTGAAGTTGAGAATGAATAGCTAGATTAGCTGCAATAAAACACAACCTTTGGAAGTAACATGATAATTCACACGACTCCCTCAGATTAATTTCTGGTGTTTGGAAATAAGTCTTCACATTTACAAGCTTTAAAAATAATGTTGGAAGACAAGTGTATCCTTTTTAACGTTAACGTAATATTTGTGCCAAACTGTGGAACGGAATCAATACCCTCCGCACATTTGTATTTACTTTTATTTAGAATAGAATAGAATTTTATTATTATGTGAAAACATAAGGGAAAACTTCCCGAGGTTCTTACGAACCGGTTTTATAGGGAAGAACCCATTAGACATACAAAACGTCAAAGCATAATATGGTAACAAAATACAAAAAGGGAATGGGATCCTAAATACAGTATTAGCAATATGTAAATGCTTAACGTGGTGAAACAAAACAAATTAAACTATATATATATATAAACACATATATAATTGTCTACGAGTAAATAGGAGAACCTACAAATCGGAAAGAAACGACAAATTAACAAATTTAAGAATGAATACATATTAAGAAGAGACCAGCATGAAAATAGCTATTCATTAAGATGTATAAAAAACTGTTTAAAAGTAAACGCAAATTTTTTGGTATTTTTCACCTGCTTGATACTTAGAGGGAGGCAGTTCCAGATTTTTACAGCCGTTTCAGTGAGATTGCGTTTTGCGTGGTTACTTACTTGGAACAATATTGATGATGGGAAAAACTTTTACAGTTACCGTAGTCATAACAGCTAACAGCTGTGCTGTACACACTCTCAAGATACGGCGGTTATAGTCGAACCAAATCTGATACTGAACTAATTATTATGCATTTCCACGTTCTTAAGTGTTTGCATTTTCTGTTTTTTTGGGTGATCTAAGATTGACATAGACTAGCTTAATGTGGTGCTGGATATTAGGATATATAGTGCATCATTCAGTGTGCAACCTCCAACTTACAACCTGTGGGTTATTCAGCTTGTTTATTTCGGTGTGCATGTTCAAATTTTGATTATTTACTAGGTGTTCAATGAAATGCTTGACAAACCTGCAAAGTGGTTTGCAGACAGTTGATTTTTGTACTGACTACACAAACGTTTTGGACAGTTTGTGTCTGTTAAAGGGTTATTTGGTTATCGTTCTTTGAATGCTGTGTACCAAGCAACAATTGTTATTTCTTCGTCCTTGCAGAAGAACTGGTTTGTTTGATTTGTGCCTTGGTTGGTTGGTGGGCAGCTTTTAATGTTGTTAATGTTACTTACCTTTTGAGTGTTTGTGTGCATTGTATGTTTTGCAGTCCTGGGTCTGCTGCTTGTACCACTGACAGTGCCGGCAGCTCCTTGTCAAATATTGATGATCATGATGGCTTCCAGTTTGACTGGGGAGGGTAAGTCATTAAAGTCTGGTTGCTCTTTGCACAATGAATTTGTCCTAATTTATCACGTAATTATGACTTGGAAAACATTGTTGAAATCCATACTGTGAAAGCAACAAACTCGTAATAAACAACGAAGTCCAATTTCACACAGTTTCACAACTAAGAAGTCCACAAAATCTCGCAAATTTTCTACAACTTTCAGACTTGACTTAAACATGATGAAGTGAAGACAGTTGAAAGTTTTCGAAAGTTTGCAAGACTTTGTGGTGGACTTACTTGTAAAAGTGTGCGAAATTGTACTTTGTTGTTTATTACGTGTAACTATAACATAAACCTCAACTTTGAGTGATTCTTGTGCCAAATTGTGTTGTATGATATCAAAGGATCCAATACAACTAGTTTTAACAAAAGTTGGCGTGAAAACTTTTATTGTTTTGTATTTAAGGATAAGAGAAAAATTGGGCAGGGTTAAAAATTCGAGTAGTTCACGGGGGCAGGGTTGAAAATTCAAGGGGTTTTGCGGGCAGGGTTAAAACCTCAAAACCGGTTTTTCACCAGTAAAAATCGGTGTTGATGCCCAGGGGGATTCAGTCAACACAATGGGGTGGGGGGTCGAGGGGTATTTTCATTTCATGCTGCTATATTGTTTTGCTCGTGCAGGCGCTGGGCTTGTGCAGCTAGTTTTATTTATTTATTATAATGTTGTATGACTTAGCTGGTTGCCGTCTAAGGTTATAGCCTTAAAAACAAAGGAATTTTTATGTTGTGAATTGTGACATCCTTTAAAAATCTTGTGTGATCTAATTTTCACACTCGGTGTAAATTGAAAGTGTATGGATAGACTTCTTCGACGTTCAGCTATGCCATTTTAACAATTCTTTTGAATGGGGCTTACTTTGTATAATAGATACCCTAACTCGTTTTCAAATTATTTACCAAGACACCTGCACTATGTCCTGAAAAAAGATACTTGAGAGTAAGAAATTTACTAACAAAGTCGAAAAGCTGGAAATTTTCATAAACTTTGTTTCATCAGTCCTAAATGAAGTTGTTTAAACCAAAGCTTCCTTAGCTCTCATTTTAGACCATAAAAAGTAATTCTGTGTAAGTATCATGTTCTTCCATTATCAGTGTCTGATCAGCAAAGACTGGTATCAGGGAAGTCCTGATGTAAAGGGCACAGACAGACTTAATTGTTGTGCCATCTGTGTCTAAGCCAACAGTTTCCGTTTCAGGTGTCCCTTTATGTTCTTGTAGTCACTCTACAGAGTGTGCTTTGCAATTGCTGCCGTATGATTCATAAGAACATTGTTAAATCTTTTGTTAAAACTAGGGTCATAGTTTTAGCCAAAGGAATGTTTACTCGGAAGTATCGCATTCAAAACTAGCGAAATTTATGCTTAACTTCAAGTAAATACAGATCCTTCTAAACTATGTTGCAAATTCAACCAATCACTGGTGTTTTGTGCTTTAATGTCAACTTACTTCATCAGGCTTATTGCAATTGCGATACTTATTCCGTCTGCAGCGAACGGTGTGTTGTCGCTTTCGTTCAAATACTTTCCTTGTGATCACTGATCTTTACAAACATTTGTACTCTGCGCTATCTGTAGGGTTGCTTGCCACTTGATGTTTAGTCGGTTTTGTAATTCTGGATGCATGATTTTGATGAATGGATGTGATGGAGGCTGAATATTCACGAGCCTTACTCCTTGGCTTTCCACTTGTTTTATGGTAAGTGACTTCAGCACCTGAGTCCTCAAAAGCACCAACAGATATTGGATTCTGTCTCGAAAAGGACCATTATTTGATGTCCCTGGAGTGACTACCATAAAACATTTTGACAACCAAGAAGGACAGCTCATGAATATTCAGCCTCCGTTCACATCCATTCATCTACCACCTCGTGCAGCCAAAATTACAAAACCGACTAAACATAGAGCGGCAAGCATCTCTCCACATAACAAAGACGAACGATTGTAAAGATCACTCATCACGGGGAAGAATTTGAACGCAAACAGCAACAAGCCATCCAATGCAAAAGTAATAAAATATAGAAATCACAGTACGCCTGTTGAAGAAAGTCGACCTTCAAGCACAAAAAAACAGTGATTAATCAACTTTCGAACGTTTCCAACCATGTTTAGAAGGTCGTAGTTTTCCTGGCAAATGCCACAATTTATTGTTTAGGTTTACCCATTTGGATTTGCGCAGTAAATGCGTAAAATATATAGTATTTGTGCACTTTTCTGGATTTTCATGGTGTCTTGTAAATGTGGCTGTAGATATTAAAAGTTAATTACGTTATAAGAAGACCTAGCTTAATTATGGGCCACCTACCACCAATACGTACCATAAAACATTTAAATTATTATGATTGTATTCAGTATATATTAGACAGGTTTTATATGAATAAGATACGCTTTTTGTGGATTCATATACAATTTGGTGTATTTTCAGGCATTTCATACATTCAACTCCTGACAGCACACAACACACTGAGCCCTCCATTTCCGAAGAGCATCACAATAGTGAAGATTACATTGCCATGTCACCTACGGCACAACTGAAGACAGGTACAACTTCAGCTTAAAAACCTTTTGTTTTAATCAAACTTCTTTTTTAAGTCATTGTTAGTCTAACGTTGCTAAATCATATTTGTGGGTATATCAGCTTGGCTAGTGTTTGTGGCTGCTTCAATATAACTAGAAGGACGGTCTCAGCACAGATGAGGATTTAGAGGCTTGGCCTCACAGCCAAGTGAATAGGAGATAGAAACTCTTTGCCAGACTTTGTACATAGGCTTTGGAGGTTTGACTCCCTCCCAGCCATAACTGTGACACAAGGAGGAGAGAGTGACAGTTTCACTAGGTAATTCCTATCATAAATTCGTAGGATCTTTTACATGCCACAATTGACAGAATGTGAGGCATCGCGGGACCCTTCTCTTCTTAAAAATGCCTGGGGTGGATGAGGTGCAGGTTCGAATTCGGGACCTGTGTCGTATGCGATAGTCATGTTAACCATCAGGCCAGATTGCCCCAAAATTAGCCCCAGGCTATGGAACTAGGGCAAATCCTTGAAGGAAAGTGATTAAAAAGCAACTGATAAAGTTATTGAAATCAATTCATAGTGTTTACGTCACAACAACTTTTATTTTGTGAATGGATTTGTAATGTATTTGCTAACTATGTTTTAGTAAATTGACGAGGTGCTTTAAGAGCAATAAATGCGTACTCACACTTTGCAATTAGGGGATAATGTGTGACTGATGTCCATTGCGGAAAGCGGTTTTATTTACTTACAGGCATAAATACAGATAATGAGCAGGTGCGCTCCCTAGCTTTTGGGGTCACAGTGGGTTCACCACACTCTCTCTTAAAAAATTCGGAGGTTACACTATACAGGGTGAGGCAACTAAAGTGTTACGAGCCGATATTCTGTGAATGGCTAATGAGAGAATGGTAATGATAGAAATGCAATGCATAAGTATAAAGTATAAATAAGAATCCAAGCACGGCGAAAATCCAAAAGGACAGAAAACACCGTGGAAACCACAAACTATCCTGCGGTGTTGCATAGGGACAGGCGATGTTTAAAGACACTGAGAAAGGGCGTGCATCTGACATCTTCAGGTAGAGCGTTCCACGCTCTGACCACCCTGACACCAAAGCAAAACCTCCGAACATCCACCCGACATCGCCGAAGAAACAAAGCACGAGGTCCAGCAAACCTATCCACCCGAAGAGTCAGGAGCTTCCTCCAATCGATGTCAACGAGTCCGCTCAAGAGCTTGAAGACACAAATCAGATCGAGATTTTGCCTTCGATCAGCAAGGGTTTCCAACCCAAGCGAGCCCAGCCGATCCTCATATTCAGAATGCCGTAAATTCCAAAACATCTTCGTAAATCTCCTTTGCACCGCCTCCACATTCCAAATGTCACCCAACAGATACGGGGACCAGACAGGAGAACAATATTCCAACAGAGGTCTGACAAAGGCTTTATAAGCTGGCACCAACACATTTGGCGACCGTGTAGAAAGTGTCCGCCATAAAAGCCCAAGGGCCCGGTTACTGATTAGCCCGCTTTCCATTTGCCGAGACAACCACTCCCAATGACGGGTGTGATGGGGAGGTTTACATAAGAAAAAAAAGAATGACCTTGAATTGCTATTTCAATGTCCTCCTCGTGCTATCTTCCAAAATGGATACGATACGGCAAAAAGGTAAATTAGAAAGTTGGAACCGAGGAGACAGTATTACCAACAAAAAAGAAAACAGATTCAAAATCGAATAATAAATAAAACAGTTACAATACAATGATGTTTAAAAGTTAACGCTGAACATGCTGGCTGCACTGTAGTGAAGCCAACTTTTCTGCAGTTGGCTTCACTACGGTGCTGCCAGCATGTTCATTGTTAGCTTTTAAACATGATCATAACTATTTTATTTATGTTGTCTCCTTGCGTCCAGCTATCTAATTTACTTTTTTGTCGTATCATATCTCTTTCAGAAGATAGCACGAGGATGATCCGTCATTGCATTTCTATCATTATTATTCTTCATTAGCCATTCACAGGATATCGGCTCGTAACACTTCAGTTGGCTCACCCTGTTTATTTCGAGATCAACAGTATCAAAAATAAACTATGCAGCAATGCAACAGCCAAATGTATAAACCCTCACTGAAAGACTGAAAGCCAATACAATACACAATACAGTAATTTAGAATTAGAAACCCAAAATTTGACCGCACTCATAATGACTCCTGCAAGTGTCTGTAAACCAATGTTTAACTTTGCGTGGTCAAATAATTTCTGTCTTTTGAAATTCAAGTTTCGGGGAAAAAGCCTAATTTTGGTTTTGTATTTAAAATAGCTGAAGAACACAATAAAGAGTACATGGACATGGCATCACCAAGTAGCGTCTCTAAGTCTGTTGTTATGACACCATCTCGAAGGAACACGCCATCCCGTTCAGGAAACTATGGCCGGGTCCTGACCTCTCAATTAAGTAAATCACCCTCGGAACAAAGCGATTACCTTGAAATGGGATCATCAGTGGCTGACTCTCCTGCAGAATCAGGTAAAGATGTTGTGATATTGTTTTGTGGATGGTTCAGCTCTTTAGTTTGCTTGATTTCAAAGAAAAAGGATTAGCTAGGGTATGTTTACAGTATGTTGTCATAATGTCATCATTAATTTCCATTAGTTAGAAACAAAATATAGGAAAAAATATTATTTTAAGTTTGTTTCAGAAATTATGAAAAAACAAATTTGAAAAATTAGGTGCGAGTTTTACCCTCTACATAGTTGTCTGAATTAACAGATTGAGGGGGATATCATTAAGATGTCAAGTTCTGGAGTACATAGATTACTGGTTAAAATTTGTAACTGTGTAACGAGCAGTTAAACAAGCTTGTATAAATTCATTGAATGAAATTCTACATTCAATGTAATTGTTCGATGCGCCGAGTCTTGCACGAAGTGATGAAATCTTTAAAGATCACTTTAGTGTCAAAAATTGGAATCATTTGTCTAATGGTTACTTCCTATAACTGTTGAATATTACTGACTTAAGTTAAAGTCTAAATTGCTTGTCAAACCTGCTTGCCGTAGCTAGTGAAAGGAATGAAAGCGCTGTTGGCTGAGTATTTTCTCGTACTATGTCTGTACAAGTGTTAAATCCAGTTAATCGTAGATGAAATGTGTGTTTTACTTGTGTGTGTTTGTTTTTATGTTAGAAAGAAGCTTGATTGATGTTGACGACTTGCAATTTTTTTGTTTGTACATTATTTTCGGCACTTTTTCTTTCATGAGTTGGGCCACTGCCTTTGGTTATTATTACGTTATACCTTATTTTCATGTACAGTTTATGATAAGAGTACGGCATTTTTAGACTTGTGATCGTAGTGCATCTTAGCACTTGGGCCAGCTGCACGTAGTACGGTGGTCATGCAAAAAACATTTGTCATGTGGTGGTATTACAGCCAGTGTTCAATTTTGCACGTTACGGTAACCGGCAGTACTATGGGCTTGGAATTGTGCTGAATGATATCTGAAGCTGTCTGTGCAAGCTGCATTGATTGGTAGTAGCCTCTGGTGGCCAAAAAAAAAACTTCACAAATACGAATGAAGACATGGCAGCTGAATCCATGGTAAAAATGGCGGTTTTTGGAACATCTTTTCGGCCACATCTCGGAGTTCTACTTGAAGAAGGTAGCGCGAGTTAGATGGCAGTGAAGTTAGTGTTATATCGAAAAATATTTCTGAGCCCTCGGAAAAGGACAAACTTAATACTGAAGATGTATATAACATCCCATCAGCCAGTCGGTGTATGCTACCAGCGTCTGGTGTAACAATTAGCTATCCCCTAAGTAACAGTGACTCTAATGGTTTTCTACCTTTTGTTCCAAACATAATCACTTCACAACTTTTTTTTATGTAAAACAATATTGCAGACTTTTTTGAAAATATGTATTGCAGCACGGATGGGAGAAGGTGGAAGAACAAGGGTTCAATAATTTTAATCTAAAATAAATGCATAGACTAACTACATACTGGTTTCACAAATATTTCAAAATTTAGCAAATTATTTTTCAAAATGAAGCAGTAGGCTGATCAATGAGAAATCCTTCAACTAGAAAAATGTTTTCTGCTTGATTAACCTAATGAGTGTGTCGTTTGACCGTTTCGAAAAAAAATTTTTGAATTTAGCAACATTGCAAAAACAGATCTGTAGCCTACATGCAATTATACTATACTGGTACTCAAAATAGCGCAAGACTTCTAAGTGTTTAATGTAAGAAAATAATGTGAAACAAAGCGAAAAGTAACACCATAGTTGCAACTTATAAGGGGAAAAAAATAAACAACTTTATTTCGTTTTTGTGTGTGAATTATCTGGTACTGGCCCGGATTCGGAACCTAGATCTGGAACAAATCCGGCACTGACATCAAATTATCTGCAACCGACCCAGATCCGGCAAAACAGTACAATAGCGCTGAAACTTATCTTATTCGAGATTGTGTAAGGAAAGTCCATATTACAGGGTGGTCCACAAAAAACGCAAAGGCTCAAGTTCGCCTCAGTTCAAACTTTTTTTGAGGCGAAGAGGGGGTTCACTCCAAAATAACTGGGGTGCCAACATATCTTGCGAAAATTTTGAAGACAAAAGATGAAGACTATAAGTAGCTTCAAGTGAAAATAGATTATTGTGCTTTCTAGGGAGTGCCAAGAATGGTGGTACTCAGAGTTCGCTACTTGTCTGTGACAGTTAAAAGCAGTATGCCCCATGCTCCTCTCCAAAATTAGTTCCATTATGTTTAAACAATAACCGTTGAAACGTGATGTTCAGATTCATTCAAAATTCTAAACATTGTCTAAGTATTAATTAAAAAAACCAATAGGTTGTTCATAATAGTTAACCTAGCCAACATTAAAATGAGTCGATGGTAGCGGAACACATGCCTGATCACGTGATAAGTATCAGTTTCAGTTGAAGTTAGATACTAGGCTTTTTTACTTACTGCTGCACTGTCTAGCATTCAGCTAAACCAGGGGCACTAAACCAGGGGCCCTTAAAATGGTTGCTGACCCGCACTCCTGTAAATAAATGAGCCATTTTCTCCTGATCAGCATCTATACTCGTAGATACTTTCATATCGTTTTGTGACTCACGTGCGCTATGGTGAAAACTTACTCGACCGCATCGAGTTTTTTTTTTTTTTTTTGCAATGTTTATTTATTTATTCCTTATTGTGTTTTAATATTTGTCATTTTGTTTTCTGCTTTTTTTCTTTTCTTTTCTTTGTTGTATTTATTTTTTGTTTGTTTGGCCATTTAATTTGTTGTAGAGGGTTATATGCAGATGAGTCCCCTAGGCTCATCTTTTACAGATGTTCCAACATGCAAGCCCCCTACACCAGTCAAGAGTTACATGGCGATGAGTCCCACACGCACAAGCTCTCTTCGTTACCGGAAGACAAGTCTCGATGACCGTATTTCACCCGGGTAAGGAACTAACACCAAAATTATTGAGTTGCTATTCTTAATTGCCAACTTAAAGGCGTGACGAGCGCCGGTTTCGAATCACGACCTTCAAAACGATGTAGTTACAACCTCTACAAATTCTCTTAGTGCCTGACGAAGACGGACGAATACTGTCTGTTGAAAATTCGCAAGAATCTGGTGAGATTCCTGTATTCTGAAATTGTGCGTTAAATAGGAGCTTTCAGAGTAAAAACCGCTACGGTATTTTTAACTTGGAAGTAGTGATGTGTCGCTTCAAATAAAGGTAGCTTCAAAATTCAAGTTTTCACGTTACCTCTGAACATTGCAGCGTGAAGTAAAATTCAAGTGGCAAACATTTCCAAATTTAATTGCATTTTCCTAAATTTACAATTTTGTAGCATTTTATTAACTTGGAAGTAGTGATGTGTCGCTTCAAAAAAAGGTAGCTTCAAAATTCAAGTTTTCACGTTATCTCTGAACATTGCACCATGAAGTAAAATTCAAGTGACAAAACATTTCCAAAGTTTTTTCTTTTGTAAAATGCAAATACATGTCGAGCTTTCTTTAATATAAAAATATAAATTATCCAAAAAACGCTTCCAAGTAATTATAAAAACCATCTCACTCCATGTATTGACATGTAATAACCCAAACCAAGAAATTATAGAGTTGGGGAGGAGAATTTGTAACTCTAAAAAGTCCCTACTGAAACGCGTTGATTCATTCCTATTAGTTCTATGAGTTTTCAGAGGGCGCTATGCGTTCCATCTGATAATTTGTGCTTATTTTCAGCCCAAATCTAAAGTAAACTAAATTACAAGTAAGCTAAATTAAATGATAATTAAATACAAGCTAGTTCCGTTTACGTTAGTTTAATTTTAGGCTGAAAACTAAATAGAAATTCCCACATAAAAACTCGTGGTGCCCTCAGTATAAACTTAGGCGGAACTAATAGGAATTAATCTAAGACGTTTCAGTAGGAGGTCTCAGTCACAAATTCTCCTCTCCAACCCTATATATTCTTGCCCAAACTAAGCCTAGTAAAAGTTTGTTTATGGTTTTGTTTAGCTACAGTACTCATTCTTATAACACACAGTATTTTCTATGTGATTGAATTGAAAGGGGTAGGGGCTTTCAAATTTTTTTTTACAACCTGACATAGTACTTCGCCAACAACTGACACATCAACTGGGACATGTATGTTAAACAGCTAATTTTTCATATATTCTTTCTCCTTAAGCCACCTTTTGGAGGTTATTGGTCTATTATTCATAGCTTGTGTTCGCCAATGGCACGTTTTCCCGGTGGATTTATTTCGTGATAGTGTGTTTGTTGCTCAGTGGTGTGATTTTATCATTACCGATGTGCTTAAAATGGTTGATGTTTGGAAATGACGGGGAATGAATAGGTTGGGAAAAAGAGCAAGGAACTGGGTTGGAGGTAAGGGAAAAATTTGAAAAAAAAAGGTACATGAAGCATTAAAACGTGAAAGAAATGGATTGGAAGGGGAGGCAAGGAATTAGAGGTTCGGGTACTTAAGGTTGTTGGGGAAAGAGAAATGTCACAGTGGAGAGAGGGAAGGAAAGGTGAGAGGTTTTTACATTGTTTGGATACACCAGGAGTATTTGGTGTAGCTTTGGTTGACTGTGTGATATCTCGTTCCTAATATCCTACGTACAATAGTGTTGTTGGACACTGTTCAGACCAGCAGCTATTCGACACCTTATCGTAGCGAGTTGCAATAGCTTATGCACAACTGTGAAGTTACAATTAGGGTCAAAATATAAAATAAGTCTTTTAAAAATTAAGCCGCTACAATATCGGTTGAAGAAAAGTTTAAGGTAGACAGAAGTACTTATTAGAACACATTGGTCAAGTCGTAATAAATCGTAAAGACAAAAGTAACGGGTACAAGTTGCTTCATGCATCACTAGTATTAATCCTTGCTTGAACACCTGGCAGTTTGTCCAAAAAATCTTGTCTAATGCATACTAAACTGCGTTGAAGTGGCTAATGCGTTGTCAAGATGCATCTCAATCGGATGCTTCGTCTCCATGCAGTGGGTGGCTATGCTGCTGGTTTCAACTTTGTTTCGTACGTCCGCATGGTGTTGTTTTACTCTCGTATGGATCCCTTTTCTGGTCTCTCCCATATATGTTGCTTCATTTCGTGTGGTACGTACACGTAAGTAAAGTCACCCAGACATCAGCCGAAGAACATCTGCTAAATAGCCAATCCCTTATGCTGTGAAACATGTATTAAAATTGTATGTCAGAAAAGAAACGGTTACACTTGCTGAAAATTGCAGCAATTGCCAGCAAATCCAAAAAAAAATCACATTTTAGCTGTAGAAAATCGTCACAAACTCTGGCTTGACCAAAGACTCCCGTGGTTGTACCAGTACATTTGTGTTTTGTCGAACAACTGGCCTGCTGATGCTAGCTCCGCAGTGTATATGACATTTATTGCTTTTGCTCTATTGGAAGTCGCCTATGGCGAATTCAGTAATGAAACCCAGACTGACGTTTGAAGTTGCTTTCAAGGTAATCAGAGAAGTATCAGCTGAACTACAAGGATATAAAGTAAAATAGAAACTTGTTACGGACCATGAAACTGAGCCCATGCAAGAAGCAGGCCTGAATTTGTGCCACAAACACAGGAAACTTGTCTAAAACAATGTGTGCAGTGCAGATAAGCCATCCAAGGAGCAGTGATAAATACGCTACATGTTGTTTTCCCTTTGAATAGTTTCCCTACAGTTCAAACATTGTTGTGTCAATATCACGTTTTTATGATGGGATTTCTGTTCTGTTCCCTGCGGGAGCTTCGTTGCATGTGCCTTACGACTTTCTAATTTTCTTTACACCTTATCTTCCACAGTTTTGATGATAAATTTTGAATGGTCTTGCATTTTCCAAGGTCAGTTAAGGCTTCATAATCTGATTTGTGTAGGTGACCTATTTTCAATCAATGTGCTTAACCATTTGCAGTGTGTGTATTGTTCTCATTCGCCAAATCCGCCTCACTGTGTTAACTGTTTTACATAATGGGATATCCCTTTCACTGTCGACACTTGTCGTTTAACTTAATTTGCATACAATTTACCCCTATAATTTATGCAAATTTACGTCACCTGACACCTATCCCTAATCACTCTCTTGCGCTCCTCCTACCACCGTTTCTTTTGCCGCGGCACACGTCGGACGTGTTGGTAAATTGGTGCTACCAATTCAGTAGGCGGTGATGGTGCGTTTCAGTCAAGCAGCATTTTGGAAAATTGGTTGATTGTAGAAGACATGAAGCCGGACGATTTTAGTCCTACCCGCCGCACAGTTTAGGGGTTGGCAGTAGAATGTGGTGAGTAATAAAAATAGGAATGCCTGTTAGCAGCGAAAAAACGTTCGCACAGTGGAGGATAATAATAATTAAATATGCGGTCTCCAACGAGGCGCTGTTAAGTGTTGAGAAATGGGGCAAATGATGCCTGCGACAGATTAAAAAGGGTTAACTATAACTCCATGGGAATGTGAAGACATAAAAGGTACACGATATCTTCAGGGTTAAACGATAACTCTCTGAGAATGGGAAGAGATTAAAGGTACATGATACCTTCAGGGTTAAACAATGACTCTATGTGAATGTTACGAAAAAACACGTACACGATAATCGGTGATGTACGTATTAGAATAAAAGGCATACGGTGCCTTGAGTTATACGATAACTGCAGAACCAGAGTTACACGATAACTTGTAGAGCGTCATGTAATATCACAGGGAAAAATGAGGTGTTGGTGTACAAATGAGGTGTTGGTGTTGTTTTCACTTTATCCGAAAATCCTCACCTTTATTTTAGCTTATCGTGAGATACATGCTCATTCAATGCCCACAGTTTAACCGAGTTTCGTGCTACCCACAGTCTGCCCCCAGGCACTATCGTGTGAGCGATCCCAGCGCTATTCGGCTGTTCGTCACTTTTTTCGTGGGCAGGCACGCGTACGGACGTGCCTCTTGATTGCTCAATTAGTTTACTTGTGTCTTTGTGCAAGGCCGTTATTTCGTAGGATGGGTAAACCAGTGCTTTACGGCGCTTGCAGACATCGGCTCACCCCTGGAGATCGACATCCTGAATGCAGAAGATGCCGTGGTTGTGATTTTACCGAGAATCCGTGTGAAATCTGTCATTCGCGCACGGCCGACGAAATCGAGGGATTTCGCCGTTCTTGGAGGAAGTCGGACCAGACGGAAGATGGAAGACGGGGGCAAATCTGGCTCCCTCGACAACAGATTATTGCGGGAAGGCCTAGACGAAGACGACTTCTTACCCGCTAGAGTGATGAATCGGAAATTCAGCGGCAGCGGTTTGGCCGCTTCGACACCGTCTATCACGTCGTCGGTCGTCCTCGGATCGGACGCCCAATCGGTTTGCACGTTAAAGGCTATTAAAGAAATGCAGACCACGATGAAATCCATGTTCGAAGGGATGACTGAACGCATTGCTGGTTCTGAGTCGCGGATTGCTGCCAACATCGAAGACCCCAATGCAAAGGAAGAGGCTCAAGAAGTCGGGGTGGACAACTATGACATATCAAGGCCCCAGCTTGCTCTCCTTCACCGACGGGTGGGAGGCAGGCTAAGATTCCACTATCCTATGTGGGAATCTGTTACGAGCGATCCATTCGTTCTCTCCGTCATCAGAGAAGGATACAGACCATCATTTCTGTCAGTACCAAACCTATCGAAGGTGGTTCCAAGTTGACTCCTAAACGTCGTAGACCCGCTATTGGAAGAAGAGATGCAAACTCTCCTCGCAAAAGGGGCACTTCAGCCGACACCAGAAGGATCGCCGGGGTTCTACAGCCCAGCTCGGGTGATCGCGATGAAAGGCGGAGGAAGAAGAGTCATCTTCAATCTCAGGCTCCTCAACAAACACATTGCGCAGGAGCACTTCAAGATGGAGACGCTCTCGTCGATTTGGGAATCGCTGCAGGAAGGGGAGTTTACCACGTCATTGGACCTGGAGGACGCATATCTCCATGTCCCCCTCCACCCTTCGGCATTCAAATTCTTCCGGTTTGCGGTGCACGGCAGATCATTCCAGTTCACGGTCCTCCCCTTTGGCCTTTGCACTGCCCCACATGTTTTCACATCAATCCTCAAGCCGGTTTTGGGATTTCTCCACCAGCGGGAAGTGAAATCTCACGGATGTTTAGACGACTGGCTGCTCCGCAACAAATGCAGCAGGACCCTACAGGAGCACACGGACACTGTCAGCCAGTTGTCCAGCGATCTGGGTCTCGGAGTCAACGAGAAGAAGTCCAGAAGGGCCCCAGCGACGGAATTCCAGTTCTTAGGGGCGGCGTTCCGGATGATGGACTTCACGGTCAGACCATCGGAGGACAGGATTGGGGACCTCCAGGCTTCAATCCAGGATATCCTTCAGGCGGACTCAACTACGGCAAGATCCCTCAGCCGCCTAATTGGCAAGATCGACTCCATGGCGGATCTAGTCCCAATGGGTGCGTGGAGAGCCAGGAGCCTCCACTGGTTCAGAAAGGACAACTGGATAGAGAGGACGTCCTGGGAAGACGAGATCGACCTCCTGAACCTACCACGGCGGGATCTGGTCTGGTGGACTGTACCAGACAACCTGAGGACAGGTATCCCGGTACACGCGCCGGCTCCTCATCACACCCTCTTCACGGATGCGTCCCTCCTGGGTTGGGGAGCCCACATGGGGGATCTGCAGCTGGCTGGAAGATGGTCGCCTCGGGAAGCAGAACTTCACATCAACAACTTGGAATTGAGGGTCGTCCGCAAGGCCTTGGACGAGTGGGCGAGCATTCTTCAGGGAACCCATGTCGGGGTGATGACGGACAACACCACGGCAGTGGCCTACATGCAGAGAGGAGGGGGAACGCACTCGCGATCCCTCCATGAAGAAGTGTCGGCGATTTTTGTGCTCTGTCAAGAATTCGACATCACTCTTCGCCCAAGACACATCCCGGGGAAGCTGAATGTCCTGGCAGACCAGTTGTCCAGACGACTTCAGACGGCCCCGGCGGAATGGAGACTGAACCAGAGTGTCTGCCAGGCACTCTTCCAGCGGTGGGGGAAACCGGTGGTGGACCTGCTTGCCACGTTCCAGAACACGCAATTGAACCAATTCGTCTCCCCGTTTCCGGATCAACGAGCGTGGGCATCGGATGCACTGTGCATGTCATAGGACAGGATATCGGCATACATGTTTCCCCCGTTCGCTCTGCTGCAAAAAGTACTGAACAAAGTTCGCCATTCAGGGGGACAGTTCATACTCATTGCACCGCTCTGGCCAGCAGCAGCGTGGTATGTGGACCTCCTACAGCTGTCAAAGGAAGTCCCCATCGAGCTGCCACTAAGAGACGACATCGTATCACAGCACAACGGAAGAACCCTTCACCCCAACCCCGGGATGCTTCGTCTTCACGCCTGGAGACTGTGAAGGGGAAACTGGAGGATACTGGTTTTTCCTCCGGCGTCATGGAGAAACTAGTGCTCTGTCACCGCCAATCCACAATCAAGGTGTATGAGGCTAAGTGGAAACGGTGGTTTGAATGGTGTAAGGAAAGGGCCTTGGACCCCTGTGACCCGGTGGTCACTGACATCACGGAATTCTTTGTCGGCCTATTCGACAAGGGACTTTCGGTTGCAGCCATTAAGGGTTATCGTTCAGCGATTAACTCGGTGCTGGCATTTTATGGCAGACAGGAAATCACGTCACACCACGTCCTCACTCGTCTCATGCAATCCCTGGGAGCCCTTCGACCTCGTATCAGGAAACTGTTCCCGGAATGGAATCTCCCTCTGGTGTTGGCACACCTTTCAGGTCCCCCGTATGAGCCGCTTCGGAATGCGTCTCTTCTTCACCTGACCCAAAAGACCAGTTTCTTAGTGGCGATGGCCACAGCTGCGAGGCAGAGCGAACTATGCGCATTCGCCGGGAACAAGCGGTACCTGCGGTTCGCCAAGGACTGGACCACGGTCACGCTTCTGTACAATCCTAAATTCAGGGCGAAAACCCAGAAACCGGATGAACTTATGAGGCCAGTGGTCATCAAAGCGCTGGGACCGGTTGTGGGGAACGAAGACCTGGAAAGAACTCAATGTCCTATCCGGGCTCTGAAGATTTACCTCCATGCCTCTTCTGTCCCAGAAAAGGATGGCGACGCCGAGGCCATTCCCCTGTTCTTACCGATTGACCCAGCGTCGCAGCAGGCATCTAGTGCAGCCAGACTCTCCCCGGCGAAAATCGCGCAATGGATTTGCGCCACAATTAGAAGGGCCTACGCGTCCTCTGAAGACTGCGTAGACATCCCAGACCACATTAGAGCACACAAACTTCGAGCTTTAGCGGCTTCGTGGGCTTTCGCTGCAGGCATCCCGATCCACGAGGTAACGGCCGCCTGCACATGGAAACACAAGTCAGTGTTTATCAGCCATTATTACAGAGAACTCGGGAACACCTCAGGCCTGAGGAACCAGGCACCCCATGTCCTGGCCGGATCAACGGTTCCAGGGGGCACGCCACCTGGCAAGTAGTGAGGATGAGGTCAGTACTCTGTTTGGAATTTTGGGAGGGTTGAACCTTGGCGTCGTTCTGGACGGTTTCGTGCTACCGCGGTATGGTACGGCTCGACCCGCCTCCTTTTGGACGAAGTCAGCTAAAATAAAGGTGAGGATTTTCGGATAAAGTGAAAACGACAATTTTAAACATAAAATTAGTTTTTACTATCCTAAAATACTCACCTTTAGCCCTACCCGCCCGCCGGCCCCGCTCGAGCCGCCCCAGGCACTTGGGCGACGAAAAAAGTGACGAACAGCCGAATAGCGCTGGGATCGCTCACACGATAGTGCCTGGGGGCAGACTGTGGGTAGCACGAAACTCGGTTAAACTGTGGGCATTGAATGAGCATGTATCTCACGATAAGCTAAAATAAAGGTGAGTATTTTAGGATAGTAAAAACTAATTTTATGTTTAAAATTGTCGTTTTTAAATACGTATTATTGCGTAGAGTTGACGATAGCGGCGTACGAACTGAGAGAGAGAACTGCTTGAGTGGCAGACGATTCCATGTTTCCTGCTGAACCGGGGAAGTAAGGTTGTGATGGACAGATAGTGATGGTGTGAGAACGCTGTGGGTCGTTCCATTTCTAACAGCCGAGGGGAAACGGCCTGGTGGCGTCGTTGGCCGGGACTAAAATTGTACAGCGGAACTAAAATTTGTAGAGGCTGATGAAACCTTGGTGTTGAGTTCGTACACTTGGATTTAAAAATGGGACATTCAGTGTCTACCGTAACTGAAGTGACCATGGTTGATTGTGGTGTGATAGGCATGGTGTTCAGTTGGTAAACACCATAAGTCACTGAGGCAAGTTTGCCATACGTGGCCGAGTGAGGTTTAGGCCTAAAGACATGGTAACGATTAGGCTTACGAGCATAGACGTGGGTGGTCTACCGGAACAGGCCTTCTGCAACAATTTTGAACGAATTTGATTTGTGCGAAGTGATTCAAGAATGAATTTTAAGAGTTAAGAGTGTAAGCTACCACATGGTGGTCAGGCAATGTTGGTCAGCTCATTTTAATACGTGCGGGACACTACGACTATTAAAATAAATAAATAAATACGACACTAATAAAAAGGCCTAGGGAGTGACGAATACTTATAACAATTTTTCTTTGGTGAAAAGGTGGTGCACTGCAGAGTGCTGTAGAAATTGAGATGTGCGAAATATTAAGCGCTTGTGTGATCTGATTAGTAAAACTAAGATCAGCTGTGAAGTTACTGTGAATATGAGTTCGTAGATGGGTCAATGCGAGTTGAAGACTACCTGAAGTGAGACCTGTCAGTACACTGTTTATGGGCATCTTAACGGTTGTGGAATTTTTTAATCTCAATTAAAACTGATTTGTTGTGTGGCACATAGTCACCACCGCAGTACGGATGGCTTGATAGGGGCATTAGGGCCGATCCTGGGCAGGTTATCGGGTTATGAATGGCTGCATCCTGGTTGTGAAGTTGTATAACTAACAGGTTCAGCCTGGTAAAGCAAACGGGCAATTATTAAAATAAGGGACGGGTGTCTTGACCCGTCCGTTGCTCCCCTTCAGACAATGTGAATGCGGAATTGGATTGGCCATTGCAGAGTGGCTGGGTTTGGGTGAATCCCCTGAGACTTTTCCTTGCAGTAAGAACGAGCGTGGGACTGGTGGTGAGTTAGGTAAAATATCCGGTTCCCGCATCCCGGAAAGTTGGGCTCCCGGCAAGGCAGGGCATGCTTTGGGGAAAGTTGTGAGTAGGACCTAGGTGTATAGGCGATAGTTGTTACTTTTCCCCCAGGTGTCTACGGACACAAGGGGGCGTTGACAAGGTAGGCCCGGGGTTGTGTCAGACGCCGGGGTCTGTGCTGCCCACATTGTTGGGGTAGCGAGGAGGCTTGGTACTAGACGAAATCGTAGTTACGAGGCAGTAGCTCAAAAAAGGTGCCCGACTTTTAGTCAGTGGTGTGGCGGCTCACTGGGTGGTGAGGACAGTGGCGTCTGGTTTCATGGGCACCATGGTCGGCATGGTGTAGGAAAGAATTTCGAAGATTTGTAAATAAATGGAAGTAATGGTGCCAGGGGATAGGTCCTGTTATCTTCGGCCTGGCTGCTTTCTCGTGCTAGAAAATTGGAAATAAAGACAACATTATTTCCAGCGATTTATGTCTATTTGTTTCTCGTGCTAGACACGGGAGGCTGGGCGCACGGGCCCGGCACAGCCACGAATGGTGGCTGAGTAGCTAGGGAATCATTTTAGGTTGCGCGGCGGTCACAGGCTGGGGCTGTGGCCACTGGGAAGGGGCGTCATCATCAGGCGTCACCAGAGAATTGCCATCCGTGGCATAGGTGTGGCACCTTTTGACGGAAATGAAAGCACCTCAACGAAGGCAGGTCACTTCTCACCTTGGTTGCCACGTAGGAGGCTGGCCAATTAGAGCCACGTTTTGAAATTTGATCCCATTATGTAAAACTGGTAACACAGTGAGACAGATTCTGCGAATGAGAAATGGTGATTCTACCAGAGAACTTGTTCTTGCAGGACAATCTAAGTTCCCAAAGTATAATCTGATAAAACTGTGTTACCTACACTATTCGCCCACCTCCCTGGTGCTCCTGTGGCTCAGCTGCAAAAGACAGTGGTAGGAGGAGCGCGAGAGAGTGAGTAGGGATAGGTGTCAGGTGACTTAAGTTTCCATAAATTACAGGGTTAAACGGCAAATGCTGATAGTGAAAGGGATATCCCATTATGTAAAACAGGTAACACTAGTGTTGGGCGGTACAACCATTTTTCTGACGGTGCCGGTACCAAGCTTAGTACCCCGTCACTCGGTTTTCTCCTGTACTTATGAGTGAGGAGAAGTGAATTACAAGTATATCTGGTGTTATAGCGCTGTGGTACCAATACCATTAAAATTTGTAGTCAACATGCTATCCAAGTAGAAATATAAATATAAACAAATGCTGGTTGTAGCATCAAAGAAATGCAAATTTGGCTCCACTTTTGTGCTTTCGAATGACAATTTTACCATTATTGGTCTTTAATGGACTGTTGCACTGCTTTGAGTCTTACAACACAATGACCAAATCAACTATTGTTGTATTAGCGCCTTTTTTATATTAAAACAATACCGGTATTTTAACAATGCACGGTAATTAGTACCGTTGCATTTTTTGTACCGCGGTCCATCGTGAGAACCGGTTTACCTCCAAACCCTAGGTAACACAGTTTCGTCGGATTCTACTCTCAGAACTTTGCTTCTGCGAGAACAAGTTCTCTGGTAGAATCACCATGTCTATGCTATTAGCTATTTCTGTCATACAGAGTGTCTGTTGCGTAAATTTTTACTGTAAACATCCTGAACCTCTGTATTGTTTTATTGCAGGTATGTTCCAATGGCTCCGTTAAGTACCAGCCAAACGAGCCAGGATGACACGGGCTACATGGATATGACTCCAGTGAGCCAGCAATTTGGTAGCCATAGAACAGGTAATTATTCAACATAACGATGCAGTATATCTGTTAACTGCTACTGTTAAAACTACTCGACTAATAAGTTCCTGTTCGATCGAACCTTTGTCATGGTCATTGTAATAACAGCCAAGTCAATCATGGCAGCCTTTGCAGCAACAAACCATTGCTTACGAATCCAAGAAATTAGCTGCTGAGTGATACCATTCATGTTCTTACGAGTACCATTACTGAAAAGACTCCAATAACCATTTTTGCTTTGAAAGTTCATTACGTAATTTTAAAAAACCAACACATTCAAAACACCCACAATTTCACACAAGGGAATTCCGAGACATTATGGTATTCATTGTGGTACACAACATTTGAGACTCTCGCTTCTCGTACTTTTCGTAGCCTCCGTGTTTGTTAGGTCGATCTTCCCACTGTGTTTACAGTCTGTTGCAGAAGTCTGTCAGGAAGTGAATATTATGGTCGGAAGAACCCTGCGTGTTTATAAGCGTAGCATTATATCTAAGATACTGCTGAACTCCTAATGACTCAAGGCCAAGCGAGTAACGATTCTATGGCTCCAAATTAGGTTGGGCGCGAGTTTCTACTTTACTAACATAAAAAGTGCAATACAATCGTCGCTTTCGTGGCCTTGAGTCATTAGCAATACAACAGCATCTTCGGTGTAATACCACGCTAATGAACACGCAGGGCCCCTCCAACCCTAATAATCGGTCCCTGATGAGAGCAGACTTTAGCAACACAATGGAAAAATTGGCCTAATACAGAGTGCTACGTGAAGTACGAGAAGCGTGAGTTTCAAATATTGTGTACCACAATGAACTAAGTTTGAACAATACCGTGCGAACCTGGAAAAAGCCGGATGACCCCGTCTGTCGAAAATTCGCTCTATACTGTCTAGGTTTTGCCTGGTTTGAAATTGTGCATGTCTTTCATGTTTTTTTTGACTGCTTATGCATTTTATGCATAAAAGCAGTTTTTGAGATACAGTCGGGTGAGACGGGGGCTCGCGTCGTGGGCTATTGTTTAGGGATGTCACGTCCCACTCAAGTCGAGCGGGTCATGCGTATCACTGAGTGTCAGGCCGAAAGTACATGAATATCAGTCGATTAACCATGATTTTTTGATGAGAACACGAGCCAGCAAATGTAGGCTTTGGTATTGAACAGTTTATGATTAAATCGTTTGCATATGAATGTGGGTCTAGGTCCTTCACCAAGAATTTTTGCCAGTTATGCTTCCATGTGGAAGAAGTTGAACCGGAATTGGGCTAGTTAGTTTCACGTTTTGACATCATCGCACGGCAAACGGGGTCCTATCTGTCGTTCTTCTTTGGGTGAACCGATAAAAAAAAATGGCGGCAACTTTGCAGCAGCTTCGCCGGTAACTGTCCCAGTATTCTACGTGTATTGACAATTCGGGGAGTTATGTCGAACAAATAGCGGCTCCTGTTAATCAGATAATCATTGTACGATCAGTGTAACAGTTGTGTAGCATCAATGTGAGTCCACTTCGCGAGTCCACTTTGCGAGCAACAGGGTAGTGCGTACTAGGAGCGTAACTGTAATATGGAGGAGCTCTGATATTTTCCCGGTACGATGACGGATTTGGAAGGCAGCGCTATATGTTAAATATAGGCCGAATGCCAAATTTATTCTACAATCACTTTTGATAGAAAATTAAAATAGATTGCTTTGTCTTTCGTCTGTTAAGATAATTTAGCTGCAGAAGAAAATTAGAAATTGGCTGCTCATTAATGTAACTCGTCTTGAATCGCACACTTTTTTATTTAACTTACAGAGCTGACACACATTATGTTTGAATCAAGAATGCAATATACAGGATTGCTCATCCTTACCCACTGCCCCCTCCCCCTCCCCCCAACAAAGCAAGCTACCAAACGAGAGACTTCTTCCTCTCCCCTCAACTTTGCCAACAGTTACACACAAACAGGGGTGGTTTGTTAGTCTGTGCAGTTATACTTTTCATCTGGCATCCGGTAAGATGGTGCCGATGGGGGGTGGGGGTGAGGGTCGGCCCATTGCCTCGAGTTCTAGAATGAGATCAACGGATTTAAGGGCAAATTTTTCTTTACCCCAAGCTCTGCCAAATTATTAATTTTTTTTTTATTCATTTACATTTTTTTTTATAAATCATAAGTAAGTCCGATTGAGGTCCATTTTTCAGAATGAGAATTTTCTCTTGGGAATGATGGGGGATGGAGGTTGTTGGTTCCCCCCCCCCCCCCCCCAAAAAAAATTGACCGTGGTTGTATTGCATGCCTGAATGTTTAGACCTATTTAGTAGATTTGTATTACTGGAACGTATGTCGCTCTTTTATTCAGTTAATAATAAGAGCGTAATTGGAGCATTGGTTATGATGGCTTCTACGCATAACGATTGTGTCCTCCGTTTTTCAACTGCCGCTGTACCTGTCCCAACCACTGTTACTCAGTATGAGCCATGGGCTTATGATTTTTTAGCATAAGCAGCTATTGTATTTATTTAAATTCTTGATTTGTTTTAAATGGGTATTGTAGTAGTGACAATTTAGACAATTTCTATGGAAGTTCTTATTTCTTAAATTTCATTGCCTATTAAGAAACGAGGTTAAATCTTGTGTGTTTAGGGGCATTTCAGAATTGTTTTGGATAACTGAAGTAAGTAGGTAACAAGTTTTTAGTAAGCGAGATGAATTGTGGTAGTGCACACATTGAAGTGACTAATTCAAGTCAATTAAAGCCGTAGTATACAGTCTATTGAGCTTCCAAACATAGAATGTGCGATGTTTAGATAGGCCTATTTTCTATACCTAATTGCTTGAAGCCAACAGTTGGGAAGCAAGTGAAAATGCGAATTGTCATTTTAAATAAAATTTTTTGTTGCGTGTAGAAGTAAAAACACCGTTATTCATCTTACTGTGAAACACTACAACGATTGAAAAATTTCACACGAGACTCACATAAACGCACACTTTCACAACGATATAGCAGACAGCGGCAGTTTCGAATTCGAACCGTGTATTGGACTGGAAAACGAAATGTAAACAGAGTTCAAACTTAGGCTCTGGCTCTGGCTCTGGCTCAGGCTCTGGCTCTGGCTCAGGCTTTAAGGTGCCTGATGACGACTACAGTTAGTAGTTGAAAATTTGCAGTTAGTAGACTATCTTCGTTGTGAAAGTGTGCGTGTTTGTGAGTCTCGTGTGATATTTTTCAAACGTGTAGAAGTGCAGCCCGATTTCATTTGTCGGAATACTGGTTTCCACTGATATTCCTGGTGTATGTATATCCAGTCAACCTGATAGTCAGATTATGGCTAATTTTTTTTTGATAGCATGAATTACACATTATTTACCAAAAAAAAATAATATGGTTATTCTGCACATGTCTTTCTCAGCTGCACTACGACTGCTATCATTTCATTTTGTTTAAGAGGAATATTGTACGTTTAAAATTTTACGTATGCACAATAACTCTCTTTATAATAATAATAGAAAAGCATGTAATTTACTGTTGATGATCACCATTTTTGGAGCCAATTGACAATTGTTAAAAAGTTTGCACCGGCTACAGAATTTGGTCATACAACATAGAACAAAAATTAAATAATACAGATGCTAACCTAAATTAGTTGCCTTTTGGACTTATATGTCAAACTGCCTGAGCTAGGAATCGAACCCTCGGCCTTTGAAACCAAAGGCTGAGGTCCTGCCGCTGAGTCATACTGACACAGCTACCATACTGGCACAGTGGTATAGGACCTCGGCTTTTGGTTTCAATGGTCGTGGGTTCGATTCCTTGCTCAGTCAGTCTGACATATAGGTCCAAAAGGCAACTTAAATAGGTTTGCATGTGTATTTAACAGTAGTTGAGCCATCGGCTTTCCGTTTTCCTTGTACAGAAATGGTATATTCCAGAGCATAAAACCGTTTTAAGCAAAGACTCACTTAGTGTAAATCATTTTTAAGTTAACAGCAGTAATGCTAAGAGTTTGGGTTACTACAGAATTAAAGTACTGTAATTTCATGAGTATAACTCGCGGGTTAAACGACCATTTTTTCTTAAAAAATTGGGCC
>JAHWFP010168325.1:0-20273 GCA_023313725.1 Lithobius niger | reverse complement strand
TCGCAAATCTTGTTACTTGCATGTTTGCTATGCCAATGGCCAATCTTAGTCTTGGGTGTCCATTCTTACATAGGTGGACATTATCTATGTCTTGTAATTTAGTTTCCGGTTCCTGCCTCTAGAACATTCTAGAACTTTCGATTACCCATAATACCCTGACTATTTCGCGGTTGTCAGGGGCAACAAAACGTATTTAAGCAAGGGGCCAGCATGGAAAAATCAGAAAGCCTTCGGGCTAGCCAACCGGCTGGTCCTCTCTCGACCCCTGCTAGGTCTCCTAGTTAGGGGTGTTTTTGGCTTTTAGGCCTCTGGTAGGCCCAATTGTGGGTAGGCTTTTCCCCCCGAACTAAACTAAGCCTTTTTATTAACCCTAACTTAACCCCAAAGTTCCCCAGCTTCCTTCAGAATTTGTTCAGTCTTATTTTGGTTTAGCTCTCCCACTTTGCTATTTTTCGTCATGGGGTGTTCAAGCATTACGTCGGTCCTCAGGAAGGAGGGAGGGAGGGGGGGGGGGGAGGTTCGGTTACTGGTGACGATTGATGACGAGGAGTGGAGGTGGTAGCCAGTTGATGTAAGCACCACTACCCCAGTAAAAAAGTGGAAATATGGAAAGAAAAAAAATTAAGCCCCGTGAAAAACTGTGGATGTACACAGAAAAACACCCCCCTTTAGCTGGGGGAGGGGGAGGTAAGTTAGAAATGCTGTAATACTGGAGGGGGGTTGAGCAATTGATGACGAGGCGCATTGAAAATGGCTAATTTCTTGATGACGTAATTCTTAACGCCCCATAGTCTACTTAAAGCTTCATGCAGTTAACAAGATCAACTTTTTATCCCTTTAAATACCCAGTGCACATATTTCTAAATGATATATTCTTCTGTCTTACAGTTGGGTCCTACCTTGAGATGAGTCCAGGCACGCCGTCAAAAGACACCGGGTTTCGCGAATTTCACATGGAGGCAGTTCATGCCTACTTGACCAATGACGTTGATGAAGAAGAAGATGAAAAACCAGTTCGAGCCAATTCTGTTGGGAGCAAGCCCGAGTCCCGTAATAAGGCCAACAAAAGAAGCAGCCATCTTGATGTAGGTGGCGAAACTTCACGCGCTCGAGCTTTTTCTGTTGGCAGCAAAGTAAGCTTAAAATTTGGAAAGCAGTCCATTGGTGGTGACCGAAGTGCATCTCGGGAGTCAAGTCAGCAAGGTAAGAAATGTGCAAGCGCGCCTCTACTGAGCAGGTCATGGTCTGGAAGTAGTTCTCTGAAAAACACTGCACCTACCGATGCGATGGAAAATGCCGACCTCATGGAACTTGACTTTGCAAAAAATCGTGAAACAAACTCTCGGAGAAATGAAGGATCCACTGGAGGATTTGGTGAACCACTATCAAGGATTAGCGTAACTATGAGGCCGAGGTCCAACAGTCGTTCCTCTGCCGGCCGCCCGTCCAAAGTTGAATCGTTGCAAGTGATAGGAGAGAAGGTGGATAGAAGATCAACACTTCCTAACAGTGGTATAGGCAGTGGAGGTATAGATCAGTTAATGAGAAAATCACCAACTGTTGGTAGTTACACCGAAATGTCTATGTGGTTGGCTAACAACAACTCGATGGGACGTAACAAAGACAATGGTAAAAGTTCTACCCCAGCAAATACTAAAGTAGAAGCAGCAGAAGAGGATTATGTTGACATGAGTGGCGCCAAAAAACACGAATCGGACTGTGTCCAAGAGCCCAAAACCATTAAAAGCCTTACATGTCCTTTACATGTTCAAGTCGAGCCCTGTGGTACACTTTCTAGTTCTCCTCCGAGCTCAGGAGAGTATGTAAATATTGACCTGGGTAAACAGTTTCGCAAGAAGGGAGTAGTTGTGTCGCCAGTGTCGTCACTTCTAGTAAGTCCACAAGTTAAATCTTCCAGTAAAGGGTCTGGACTTTTGAAGCAGGTACCTGCAACTGCCATAGAAGTGGAAGCTAAATTTGATAAAATACCACCTTCAGGTCCTAAGGCCATAGAACAGCGGGATTATATGAATTTGCAAGTCGGTAGTACAGGAACAGCCTCACAATCACCTACTAGTCAGGTGGTAGTTCCTTTAAATGCTTTGCCACTTTCGGACCCATTTGTCCCTCCGTCAGGCAGTGCCTTAGTAAAGCCAGTGTCGCGCACAATGCAGTCTATTGCCAAGATACAGAAGCAGCTGTCGGCTCCAGCTTCGTCTACTCAAGCTGCCTTTGATGTCGCTCATGACAGTGGTGTGCGGAAAATATCCATGCCATCCAGCTTGTCTGCTGCTTCGAAACCTTCACCTATCGAAGGAGCAGCTTCGGTGTCTAGCTCGTCATTGCTGTCTTCCTCACCTCTTTCTGCAGAGAAACTTAAAGGTATTTCACCCCAGGGCACATCTTCAGGAGGAAGTCAGTCTAGTTTATCAAGTGGAAGTGGTGTCGGTTTAGACGAATTGCAGCAAAGCCTTATTAGCAAAAATGGCAGTCCAGTATTTTTGGCAGGTCCTTTGTCTAGTCAGAATTTACTAGCTCAGAGCCGGCGTAGCATATCAGAAGCTCCTTATGAAAACATTTCGTTTTGCAACACAAGGTCTCGACCTGCATCGGTGAGCAGTGAACGAGAATTGAATTATGCGTCGCTCGACCTTGCACCCACAGCTAGTGGCGAAGAAGATGAAAAAGCTCCCCCATCTCCTCTCCTTCCCAAAAGTGTGTCTGCGTTGCCAGGAAGTTCAAGCGAGACTGGTTCCGCAGCACGGTTGTCTTACGCTAAAATTGATTTTACCAAATCGGAGGGATTGCGGACAACTTCTAACACGGTGCGAGAAATCCGACAATGACTTTATATCACACGCATCATATCAGTGCTTCCAGTGCTTCCTCACAAAGTGTGCTCCAAGGTGTGTCACACAATGTTGTTAAATCAGAGATTTATCAGAGAATGAACTTAGTTGAATTACCTATTTTTCTCTTTTTTTTTTGTTCGTTTGCAGTGTTTGTTGTACAGCAAATTTTATTATAAAGCTGTTTAGTATGACAACTAAGACTGAAAGCTAAAACTGGTTGTTTAACAGTTTAACAAAACTCTTCTCAGTTATTAAAGTTAGATGTATAATTACAGCAGCTGATATCAGAAATGAGACGAGTTGTGAAACTGGTAACACAGTCCGATGGACCAGGGGCAGTAGGATTGCCAAGACATACCTCTGAAGATGTAAAGTCATAAATTACTGGTATTCCAGATAGTGGCTCCATGACTGCTTCTGTTGCAGCTGTAGTATGTACTTCAATTTATATTTGTGTTACAGATGTGATGTGCATATCGTTATTTAAACCTGTGGTTTAGAAGTTAAAGTTAGTACTATTATCAGTTGTTGCAGTTTATTGATAAGGGAATGTTGCACGTTTTTCTTCTTTTACGTAAAATGCTGGCCAGATTAACCATGGTGTGTAGCTTGGTCTTAACTTCGTAACACGAAACGGCTGTGAAGTCTGTTAAAGGTCGTTAGTTAAAACTAGTTTTTCTTCTGCTACAATGAGTAAACCGGCCGAAGCTTGTCTTACACTATTGTACACACCATATTCACTTGTACAGACTGTGAAACTGTACTTCAACGCTCGTTTACTTATGAATGCTGATTAGTTTAGGTATTTGTTTCAAATGTTATCACTTATATCAGTGTATATTCTCATGCCTTTTTTAAAGCTAAGTTTATAAGTAATGTTAAGTGGAAATTTATGCACCCAGAAAAATATATTTGTCGTTAAACAATTGAGCTTACCATTCGAGGTGGTAGGAATCGCAAATTGGAGACTTGGGGGTTATTTGTGAATTTACATATTAGTTTGGTCCTTCATATTTATTTTATCCTTTTACCTAAACGAAGTAATCATGAAAGACTGGCGGCTATTTAAATCTAAAACCAGCATCACAGTATTGACTTTAATACTTGGTCAGAACACGGCCTTTCAATGTAAAGATTTACAACTTAGCCACAAAATTTAACAACACAGTTTACTTTTTCCGCATGTAGGATCGTTACCATGGCCGGATTAGAATGCTTAAGTTGGCGGAAGCAGCAGTGCAAGGTCGTAGACTTACACGTTGCGTAGAATTATCGTATTTCTAAATTTTCTGTTCTGTGACCAATGAATTTCCTGACAGTAAATTTTAAACAGAAAGTTCCTGACTCTTGACGGTTAGGTTTGTGCGATGTAATTTACTTCAGTTGATACTGCTGCTGGTGGAGGTACCAAGATATCCAGTAGGTATCAGTGCTGTTTTAACAGTTCAAGAGAGCACACAGAAGATCCACAGTGTTGTTTTGGCGCTAAAGTTTCTTCCATTTACCCGGTAGATATATTAATGTAATGAACTGCTAACTTTCGCAAACATTTGCATTCAATTTAATTGAGTTTCAGTTTCTACCCTCAGAATGAATCAAAATGGGGACTTGAAACCAGTTTTTTAAAACATTGGGATACAATTTGTAATTGTGCCTATTTGTATTTGTGGACAGTGTGATTATAAAATAATTTTGTACACTGATTTTGTTACTTTCCCTGATTGATATCACTAATGATATCGATAAATGATTAATTTCAAAAGATAGTCTTGTACTTTTTAATGCTTCAAGGCAGTTTGCATGAAACAAAAAAGCTTGTGCCATATTAATTTTGGTATCCTAGTTTATGTTTATGGCAGCTGTGAGTAATATTCCTTGGTTCCATGCATGGTTGTGCACATACGAGTACTGTAGCTAGTAATAATGCAGCTAATCAGATTTTCATATGTTCGTAATGACTATATCTAACGACTATTTTAAACTTGCAAGTTTGTGGCAACTTTCAACTATGGATAAATGGCTATTCATACAAAAAACGAATGCCCCTGTTCTGGCTCGTGGTAACAAGAGCTCTTGTAGGTTGGGGTATTCCTCACAATTCCTCATTCACCAAAAGAAATGTATGAAGAAAAAAATCCTAAACTGAAAATCAAAAGGGAATATGAGCTGAAATCAAGGAGTTTAATAAGATTAAAATGGAACTTGAACATTTTTTAAAGCAAATTAATCAAACAAGCCAAATCAAAAATTGTGTTTCACCTTTTCTCCCAGAATTTGTAACTGTATTGGAAGCATGTGTTCGATTTGTCTGGCGATAAAATCACTGATGTCCATATTACTGACTCCAAATCACTGAAGATGTAAACCTTATTTCTACTCTCTGTATTAATGCTTTTCTGTAGATCTAAACTATCATAATCGTTGGAAATCCTACTATTGCGTATTCCAATATGCTGTTTTGAAACTGAACCACATGAATCATACGCAGGGCCAGATTAAGGCAGGTGCTTTGGGTGCTGAAGTACCGGCCTCAGGCCGAGAAAGGGACTCAAGGATGCCTCACGGTCAAGGAAAAAATAAAATAAGGTGCTATTTAAAAAAAACAACAATCTTTAACTGAAAAGTTGCTAAAATCTGTGCGTTACCCCCTATTTCCGAGATAGGGGGGGGGGAGCACAATAAATTGTAAGAAATTGTAACTGAAATTGTAAATTGTAATAAATTGTACTCTACGATGCTTCATCTGGCCCAGATCATATGTTCAATGTGTAAAAAGCAATTATGTGAAGACTTCAAATTTGCAGAACAGTTCTGAATGTGATTAATACCAAATTTTCGTCATTTTTGCTATTTGGTTTTGGCTGTATTGACTTTTCATTATCGAATTGTGGTAATTAACATACTTTTTTTTTTTTTGCGAAATGTTATTGAAGTGCTTCTAGTTTATTATTCTGATTGTACCGTAAGTAACATCATCGAAAGTTAACGTTGAATTAAGACTAAGAGTTTAAGACTAATTGGTGCATAATTAATGGTCCAAAGAATCACATTTGCATATTTTGTTTAGCTTATGTTAAAAATATCGCTACAGTTAGAATGTAAAATTTAAATCTGGACAACTTTTTTTTGCATTTTTGGAAACTGAAGTGTTGGAAAAGTGATTTTGTTAAGGCCATGCAAAGTAAAAAAAAAATGGTTCTCAGGTCCTCCCGCATCGATTTGTTTTGTCAGAAATAAAAATAATTGACGCGGCTGTGTGGAGTCAATCTGGCTATTCTTTTTTTTTTAATGTGAGGAGTCAACACGTTCCCCTTGCAGTAATATCTTTCCTACAATGAGAAATAAAAGCTCTAACCACTATTTGGATGGATTGCTTTCGGAAGACGAACGTGTCGTGACATACACGTATAATAATAATAAATAAAATCGTTGCAAACGCAACCGGAATAGCAAGGACCTGGTGGTCACTAACTGCCATCCGAAGTTAAAACAAAAATTAAAAATTGTAAAGTTTAAAAGTTTAAAACAAAGACGGTTGACCGGCTGTAAAGGAAGGGTTAATGGTATAGGGTTGGGGTCACGAATGCCTTACCACCAAGGTTAGACCTACCAGGGACACAGTGGTCCCCGATGGCTTCGTCAAACGTGAGGGACGAGTGAGGGGAAAGACCGTACCATTGTCAATATTAAAAAAAAAATTTTAAATAAATAAAATAAAATAAATGTATTGCAGTTTAAAGCCTGGCCTAAACCAATTGTCAATCATAATCATGCTGGTGTTCGTTTGTTTTAGTTCTGAAAAGTACTGAAACGGTAATTCATGATGGCGTTAGTATCGGTGCAAACTGAATATGGGGCAAAAACTTTACGAAATTGGGGAATTTTAAGCCGGAGTTAAGTGTAAGTCAACCATTTAAAAACATCAAACACTACTTTGATAGTCACGACTTGTTCGTCCAATAAAAATGGACTTCAGTACAAAAAAGTTTTTTAAAATGTGTTTAAAATTTTTTTTAAAAGCCCCATCCCACGTCAGTTTTTAACTTTCTGTGCCCGAGAACCGAATGTGTTAATAAAAAAAAAAGCCTCATCAGTTTTCAAGTTTCTGTGCCCGAGAACCACCTTTTCAACTTTGCATGGCCTAATGCACTTTGTATTAAAGCTGAGGTAGCCAACAGCTAAAGCCTTTCATCGTTTAGGTTCCATGTGAAATATGAGTTGACTAGTTTATTTGGAAGTTTGTTGCATCATGCTTCGGCTGAAAAAGAAGGATGGTGTACCTAAACAGCATCGTCTAACTCGAACGATTAGGATGGATGGTTTACCTTCATGGTGTAGCTTCATCTGCTAAAAAAAAAATGTAAAGTTTCTACAAATGCACTGCTGATGTTGGTTTTTTTTCCCTATTATATTGTGTTGATAGGTAATTTAAGTGAGAACCCGGTCTTATAACAAATAGATGAGCTTCCATCCATGAATTTTGTTGGAGCTTGCCATTGCCGCTTGGTCAGCACCATAAATTTCGTATTAAACGCCTGTGGCATAACACGTATTCTAACCTTGCTTCTGACTGTTCATAAAAAAAAATCAGCATTATACGATTAGCCACATGTCATAAAATCTTTTTGAATCGTGTTGAAAGGCCACATTTTTCAGCCTTTTAACTGCTTTGAAAAGGGTAGGAGATGCCTTCCTGCAGGTGTGAGTAGACAATGGAACAGTCCATTATTAACCCCAGGGAGGGAGACTGGGCCAGTGAGAGTAGCATGCACTGGGCATTCGTTTCCCCCCATACTCTTTCTTTTGTCAGCATGAAGCCTTTAGTTAAGTTTGCAGCAAAAAAAAGACAATTTAAGGGTTGAGCGCCAACTCTCTTTCACGATTTTTACCTTAAACTATTTTAGGGGGCTGGGCGTTTAATATATGACTTGCGGAAATTTCGATTCATTACGATAGGTGGATTCCAGTTTATATGTGGTGCAGTTTTGATTAAATTATTGCAGCTAAACAAGGAGAATCTTTACACAAGGATAACAAATTTACAATGGATTTTGACTTGGTAGTTTCAAAGCGCATTCTTACAAAACCTTTTGGTAATTGCTTGCATCTTGCTTTTAAAACGTGGTAAATGGATAAACCACTTTTTCGTGTCTCTTTTTAGTTGTGAATTAGTTTGTTGTGGTTGTATTTTTATATTGCACTTTAGTTGTACGTATTTCACTTTTGCAACTATGATTGTAAACAGCTCATTTAAATTGTGTTGGTTGTAATTAATATCTTGCCTTGTTGATGCTTTCTTCACAAACTTTCGTGGTACTTCCATTATATTCACTTATCGATCGATTCGACGATTTGCTGCCAAGTGATAAAGGAACGAATAGGGGATATTGACCAACACTGTATAGCGGAAGGATTGCTTTGGGCTTAAACTCTTCATTAAATTCAGTTGCCTAGTGAAATAGACTTCTGATTGCAACAATACGGTATATATATGATATGATATGTTGAACAATGCTTGATCATGAAGGAGAAATTGCAGCTGTAAAATAATAAATAAGAAAAGGTCCACAGCTATATTGGATAATAAAGTGGCTAAGAATTAGGTCAGGAAAAAATTCATTAATTGTCGGGTATGTGGGTTTTTGCACGGGGTAACCCTTGTCATATATCCTATTGGTATTGGAAGGTGTTGTTTTTTGTTGTTGCTTTTTCTATGATTTAGGTAGAATTGGGTGGCGGGGTGGGGGAAATGGTCAGTATACAAGTGAAACTCAGGAGAGAGCGAAAATGAGCAAGTAAAAGCTGTAGCCAAGACGATAATATGCTTGGCTGTGATAAGCTGCAACATGTGCATCAAACATCTTAAGACTAGTAATGCAGTGGGTGACAGTTGCTGCAATCGTGCACTTGAGCCCACCGGGGTCATTCTGTATGCTACTTAAATTGCATGTTGCAAAACTAGGTAGCCAGGTTGAGCCACTCGTTTAAAATATATTTGAGGATGAAGAGATGTTAGTAACCTTACGTGACTCAGTGTAACTTTTTAGCTTCACCAAAAAAAATGTTGTTTGAACTCGAAACTCAAATCATTGAACCAGATACGGGACTCAACTTGAAATCATTGTGCTCTCAATTGTGTTAAAAGAGATCATGTTTTATTAAAATGTATTCTAAGTTTTGCAGTTGCTTCTAGATTGTTAAGAATTCTTACTTTTGTTCTTTCCATACAGTATGAAACAATATGCTATCTCGTGCACCGAAACGGAAATTATTTTTAATAATAATGCAGTTTGACACTTAACTGTTCCATTTATATTAAAAACTTATGAGCGTGGCGAGAAGTACAATGGATTAAAAATTTTCCTCCAAGGGGGGGGGGGGGGGTCGTGCACAGCCCCCCCAATTATCGGGGTCGTTTTTTTAATCACTTTAGGCCTAAGGTGAATTGGATGAGACGGAACCCTACGTATTTACCTCGTTCTAAATTACTGTTGTCTACCAAATAACATACTTGCGATCCGAATTTGTGTGTCAGAGAGGTTACGCACGCACATCTTGTCTATCCACAACACAGATGGACATTTGCAGGTTATAGATTCTGATAGCCATGGTAAAACCTTGTGGAGTTTATCCTTAATTGAGATACCCCGTTATCCTTACTTTGGCCCTATTTGAAATAAACAAAATTATTGTTCTAAATTTTCTAACGACATCTCCAACTAAAGAGCTTAATCCTTTCGTGCCTAGCCTTTCGTGGCTACAGGACGGACAAAAACAAAAGTTCCTTGCTCGCCGAGCAAGATGCACTAACACAGTCCAGTGGTCAGCAATACCAGCCAGAAACCAAGTGAATGCCGGTTCGAAGGGCGCGACTGAATTAGCCAGCTTAGCATAGACTGTAAAGGATTAATGAAGATCCCCGCTGCTAAACCTAGCTAGCTCGACTATACACTTACCATCAAATGATGAATTAAATGTGTCCGCCAGCCATCATCAAATTTGCAAAGCTTGGGCATTGTATTACTATTTGTAAAAATGTAGGTTGCGACGTAATGATTATTGATGTGAAGTGTATTAAATCATGGTTTTCTTTTAATGATCTTTTGAAGTAGGTTTACACTTTTTTTTGGTAATAAATTTTGCGTGTCATTGTTTGGTTTAGCCTTAAATTTCCAAACATACATGGATGAATGAATGACTGTCAATGAGTGCTGGCGGCAAATTAATTAAATACCAATCAAGAAATTACACTAAAATGTATTTATTGCAAAAATAAATCTCCCAAGACTGTACGAATACTGTAAAGTGGGAATCGTAAGCACAGATGCTAAACGAGACTGTAAAAGTCAGTCACTCTTTTTCATTTGTAAAAAATGGGTCTCAAAAAGTACTTGAGTTAATAGTGTTGTTTATTAGCTGTTTAATTAACATGGACACATATTTTATACAATTGATGAATTTCCTCAATTTCTTGTATTGGATAATTTATTTAAAAACTTTCGTCAAATAATCGATGTATGTGTCATTTAATGCCACGGATTTGTAAGAATCGAGGAGTTTTCTCAAAAACACATAATTGATGTAGTACTTGGCTGAGTTGTAAAAAAAATTGTTACATCAAGAAAAAGTGTTTAAAAAGTGTTAAAGCGCTGGTGATGTTCGGAAATGTTCACTAAAGTATTTTTGTTTTCATTTCTTCTTACTAGTCTAGTCAAGTAGGTAACTCGGCAAAAATTCAACTTTGTTCTCAATTTTTTATGGTTGGGAATTGTCACATTTTGGGTTTCTACCTTAGACTTGAAATATGTGTCGCTCCAAATAATTGCAATTAATAAAAGCAATAATTTCATTGCTTTTTTTTACTACAAAAAGTGTCACGGAAATAGCAATTTATTTTTTCGCACACAACGTAGGTCCCTGTTAGTTAGAATAACTGCTACGTACCCCACAAACTTGGTTGATCAATTTTGTCAGAGGCTGTTTTCAGCCACCCAAATTTATCTGTCCCACTTGCCGTAATTAAAATTTGTTGTTTGTGTTTTGGTGCATATTTTTTTTTTTATTGTGTCAGGTACTACGTATGTGGTTCTGATTTTGCAAAACACGTGCCCCGTTTTTGCTTTCAACACTGACATTTTAGATCAGTAAACAAAATATTGTCAGTTACGGATTCATATTATGTGACTTCTTTTATTCTAAATCTTTGCAAGTGAAACTTGTGCCAAAATCCCAGGGTTTTATGCATCGATTTTCGTTTTGCTACAATATGTATGTACCATTTCCTCTTTTTGAAGGTGATCACAGTAATATATGGTTCACTGTTCACAGAACGGTTATTCATTTTTTTTAAACTTTAATACGGTATTATTAAATAGGTTTTTAAGCCGCACTTTTGTTCTATTGCAGTTTGGATTGTGGAAGAATTTTCTCTCTTAATTAAAAAATTAAAAAAAAGCCTCCTGTTCGAGTAACTTCAAGTCCAAATTTGCTAATAGGTTAATTTTTTTTTTTTTGTATTGCAAATGAACACTTTTGCTTTGGCCATACATGACGTAAGTCAAAGGCAGTTTGCTTTGTGCACATCTTTTGCATCGTTGTAGAACAACCTAGGAGAACAACCTAGGAATATTCCTATCCTCACAGCATTATGCATCAAATATTTTTTTCCTGCGTGAAGCCACGAAAAATATAGCCCAAGTTTGCCTAAGGTTATGTGTGAATTATTTGGATTGGCGTTGATTGTTAATTATTGTTTGTCCGTGGAAATTATTGTGTCACTACAATAATTAAAATTTAATTTTATGCATGTTATTAAACTAGATTCATTTTGGTAATATAATCATTTATTGAAATAAACTTTTTTTTTGCCGTTTTTAGAAACAGGAGTCCAAACAAGCTTGGTAATTTCAGATAGCCCTAAATGTAATATCGTTATCCGTTAGTAGCGGTAATGGCATTTAAAAACCCAAATTCTAGACTGGTCAATTAAAAAAAAGCCTCTCTTGGTATAAATGTTTTTGGTCTAAAAATTTACGACCAAGTTGTTCGACCCCCTTGGTGTAAATGCGGACCACACGAGTTGCGTCGCAAGATTTTATGGGGAATTTGTGTAATATTTGTGGGGAAGGTCAAGTAATACTCGTTACTTTGTTGTTGCTATCACATGCTGCGACTATTGGGTTTAAAAGTTTATTGTTAATTTAACCTTAAAGTTGCTCAATATTTAACCTTGAATGTGTTTGTTTGTAACTGCGTTGTCCCATTCCTAATCCCGTCTTGTTTCAGTTTTGAAAAGTTTCGTTTTCTTAAAATGCGAAGAGCATGTTGCGATATCCAAAGAGTTTGACGTGTCTCTCCGTACCTGACGTCTTTAATGTTTTGTCATTATGTTGCTCAATTTAGTACACTTGCATAGAGGACTACGATAATCAGATATTGAATATTGTTCTTATATTTACATTATATTCACAAATGTGTATTTCGTATTTACATAAAATATACAAAGTACCTCTGCTAAGTCCGTCGCATTACAAGAAATGTTATTTATGATCTATCTTGCAATACATTGTAACTGTTGTGTTACACAATAGAAAACCTAACCCATATATTATATAAATGTTAAAAAAATAAAAAAGGTATCACAGCAGGAAACCAACTGAAACGTCCATAGCATTCCAGTGAATTTCATGAACTTGGTATGTTAATGATTATTGAGTGATTTATTTACTGAAAAGTTGTAAGTTGATCATTTTTGTGTTTAAAATAAAATTGTACGTTGAAGTACATTTTGTCTTAGGTGTGTGATGAATAATTTCATTATTTTGTTGTAGATTTGCTTAACTAATTTTGTTAATGTAATTTGTCCACACGGTTTGGTAACCTATCTTCTGCAAGCTGAATGGTTGTTTAAAAAATCTAAAACTATAAATCATATCCACACACTGTAGGGAGATGTGAGAGTTTGAAAAAGAAAACTTTTTTACGTTTGAATGCTGATTGTTGCTTGCAGAATGAGGCCGTATAGCACAGCGATGTTTTAACGTGTCAATAATAACATTGTCAAATTATCGCAATTTAGCGGGTTCTATAAGACACAGTGTACAAGAGCCTTTAATCCTTGCGACAAAGAATGCAGCTTATTTCTGTCGCCTGCCCCCCCCCCCTCCCCGTGGTTTTTTGGGGGGGGGGGGGGGGAGGTTGGGATCGACAAACTCACCAAAACTGCTATGTAACATTATTATTTTTAAGCTCTTAAAATTTGCACAGTAAATTACGTGAGAATTAAGATTATTTCATCCAAACGGGTGGTGTGAGAGATTTTACCAAGACATTTTCTGCCTTTCACCTAACTTTGTGTGACTGCAGCTTCCTTATATGTAACAAGGCTTAACGCTCGGTTTCACGTAGCGTGCCAGCTGCGTTGTCCAAGACCGCCAAATACTGCCGTGAGGCGCGCTGAAAGTTCCCGTGATAGCATTAATTAATGTTAGCAGGATGCACGAGAACGTGGTAATCTCATTATTATATTTCCCGGTGTTGCAGCAAACAAACATTATTTTAAGGTAACGATGGCTATCCTTGAAGTCTTCAGATGATTTATTGCTACGTCAAACGATCGTTTAATACGTATTTAATGAGAACGGAAAACGCCGTAGCGTAAAATACATTACAACACATGTGAACCTTGGTTCTTCTTCGGTTTGAAATTCATGAAATTAAACCTACGGAGGTTTTGTTTTGACGTCGAGTAAACAAAGAGGTACGTAGAAAGAAGCCATTGTTGTTAAACTTTAATGATTTGGTGTCAATGCAATGTTTTAAGTTTAAAATTCGCTATTACCTTTCACAGTTCAGTCCGTATGCTAGAGCAGTTCTTTTTTGACGTGTTTGCAGCACGACTGGCGGCAGACTCTGAGACTAAGCGGACGATGCGTCCAATTTCTAATGCCAAACCTTATAACGTTTAAGGAAGCCTTGGTATGACAAACCTTTAAATTCATGTGTCACTCGAATCTCCTTCCCATTTGAAATTCCTGAGAAATGCCTCGTTGCACCCCCCACCCTCCCCCGAGCGATCAGAAAAAGGTGAATAGGCTTGCAGTGGATTGTCCACAAGGCAAATTTGTCTGCCAAATTTTGACCGCAAGCTTTCACTACTCCTCAAGTAATAACACTGCAACAGGTTTCGTGATACACTCTGTAGTTTAACTCTATATGAGAATTACTTAGTGTCTACTGTTTACAGCATCCACTTTAATCATGTTAGTACTATTTTCATTAAAGTACTGTCACTATCTGGATTTTTTTTTTTTTTTTGGTAGCTGTAAAATACTAATGTTTATTTAAGTTGTGTTTTGTAGATTAAAGATACATTCCTACCGGTTTGCTTTCGTGTACGGCTCAGATTTGAAACAGTACTTCCGACCCGTGTAAATCTTGCAAAGGCATTCATTGTCGTTTTTTTTCTATTGCCCTTCGGAAACATGGATTACTTGTGTTTTTATTGCATTGTTCCCTGAAGGATGCTTCTCTCGCTGGAGAATTCTTCAAATCGTCGCTAGATGGCCAGCTGCGCAACCCGGTCTGCGCATGCGCGACCCCTCTTATAAAAGCGGCTCTGCGATGCCCGCCTGTCATCTTTTTTTCCTCCACCCGCATCGAACGGCGCTCCTCTCGCTTCCAGCTTCGTCTTCGCCTCGCCCTCATCTACGCCTTCGCCCTTTTGGAAAGCCCGCTGTCTTCGCCCTCGGTTCACCACCGTACCTGATGGCAAGATCCAGATATTCGGCCAAGTCTTCACCTAGGACTGCGCCTTCGCCCTCCAGCCCTACGCATCCTGATTCAGAATTTTTAATGGACGCTTCGCCTTCGCCACTGGCTCTGCCACGGCTGCTTCGCCCTAACTAGATTGATGCCTGCCTTCTAGACCCTCGCAGCTGCGTTCCTGCCTACCTGACTACCATGGCAACGAGCTCTTCTCGAACACTTCGCCGGCCACCACTTGAATAGAACAAAAGCAAACTGGCATTTCTTCCCCATCACCTACGCATCTTCCTGATTCCTCTTCCGTACCGAACTAGGCTACGTTGACACCCGCCTCTACAGCCCTCGACTTGGCTTTACCTACACCTCAGCTTTGCTTCGCCTTCACCACTGACTTTGCTTCGCCTTCGCCCCTGCTAGCTTCTCCCTGCGTTCCAACCAATGCATCTACCTCCCGGCTGACCGCTTCGCCTCGTCATGCATGGCTCGCTCACGGCTCCCGCCGGGAAACCTTGAGCTCCGTCCACAATCTCTTCCATGAAAACCAAGACAAACATTGTCTTCTTTTCAAACGAAGATGGAAAACGCTTGCATTTCCAAACAGCTGCTTCCATCCGGAAAACACGATTCGATCATTCTTCCTCTGAAGAACAAAGAATTCTTGAACAATGTTTTTCATGCACTCAAACACCGAAAATGAACCATTAACCCATAGCGGATCAAACAACAACAACAGACCAAGAACAACAGCAACGACATCTACAAGTCAACTCAAAAAAAGGGGGTGGGGGGAGAAATTGAAATCATCCCCCCCTCCCCCAAGTCTCAACAACTCAAGACAATCGTCAACTACGCAATCAAGACAATCTTCAACTTCACAAATGCTCATCAACTAAAAGGAAACGGCCATACCAAGCCAAGAAAAGTCAAGCCAAGTCAAAGCAAGCACATTGTCACGACCTTCAATGCCTCGGCTAAGACAGCTTGTCTCAAGCAACTGGTCTGATCTGGAACACATAAATCAGGCTAACATCACGAACAGTAAGACAATCTGCACCTTGTCTAACACAAGATAAACACTCATGCACCGTCCAAAGTCTTCACAAGCAAGAGAACAAACAAGCAAACAAGCATACAAGCAAACAAGCATGCAAGAAAACGAGCAAGCAAGTAAACAGACAAGCAAACAAACATGCAAACAACCAAGAAATCAAGCAAGCATGTGAGCAAGCAAACACGCAAAGAAACAAGCAAACAAACAAACAAGCAAACAAACAACCAAGCAAGCAAGCAATCAATCCTAAGCCAAGAATCTAACAGCTTGTCCCGAACATCATCCTCAACTCATGCATGAAGCTAAAAGTCAAGATGGCCCTCACCACCTCGTCTCTTTATTTCAAGGGACAGTAGCTAAGAATCAGACCGCTTGTCTCATCTATCATCCACTTCTCACGCAAGAATTCAAGTCAAGACGTCCGTCGTCATCTCGTCCCGTTTGTAACTTAACACTCATGTCATGAGTAAAGTTTTCAAACGTTTGAAACCAAGAATCCGACAGTTTATCGAGGACAGCTCGTCTTCACCACTGTAAGACCAAGACGATCATCGTCGTCTCGTCTCTTTCGTGACTCACACTCACGTAATGACTAAAATTTCAAGGGATAAAAGCAAAGAATCAGACAGCTTGTCCCGACAATGATCCACTACTCACGCATGAATTCAAAATCTAGACGTCCTTCGTCATCTCGTCCCGTTTGTAACTTACACTCACGTCATGAGTAAAACCAAGAATCAGATAGCTTATCAAGGACATCTCGGTTGCTCCACCAGAAGATCAACACGATCATCGTCATCTCGTCTCGTTCGTGACTCAGGCTCACACTGTGAGTGAAGTCTCAAGCAACTGAAACCGAGAAGCAGACTACACGCCCCTAAACAGCTCGTTTTCATCCGTGATCCAAAGATTACTCATCAACCTAAAAACCGGTACCACCATCGTCTCGTCTCATTCCCGTTATGTGTGAAGTTTTCAAGCAATTAAAGCAAGAATCAGACAACTTGTCCTAAGACAGCTCCTCTCGGCGTCATCCAAGACCAAGACACCCATCATCGCCTCGCCTCACTCGTGTTGTCACTCACGTGACGAAATCTCCAAGCAACTAAGGACAAGAATCGGACTGACACTCCCCACCATGATCAACGAATCACGCAACAACCTGAGACGAAGACAACCATCATCTTATTGGGTCATTCAAAAAAAAAAAAAGAGAAACCAACCCAAGCCAAGCCAAACCATGCCAAGCCAAGCAAAGCCAAGCCAAGCCAAATTCAAGCCACTCCATAACAAACGTTTTTCTTTCTGAAAAACACTCACGTCACGTGGAAAGCTTCAAGCACCAAAAAAAAAAAAAATAAATAAATAAATAAAACGTTAGACAACCAACAGCTGGTCGAAAATCACCATTCTTCAAAGCAAACAGAAGAACAAGACAGGCACAACACACAACCTCCCCGATTTATCTCACACAGTTCAGCCCAATCGACGCAAGGGATGATTTGACAAGGACGTGATAACTTGTCTCGGACAACTTCTCCCAGCCGTGATCCACAAGTAACACTTCATCCTGAAAATCAAACTATCATCGTCTCGTCTCATTCGTGATTCAATCTCACGTTTTGAATGAATTTTCAAGCTATTGAAACCAAGAAACGGACAGCTTGTCCCAGACAACTTGTCACGACCATGATCCACGATCACACATCAATCTGAAGACCAAGTCGGTCGTCGTCATCTCACCTCATTCATGGCTCAAACCCACGTTATGAGTGAAGTTTCAAACAACTGAAGCCAAGAATCGGACAACTTGTCCCGGACGACTTGTCTTGACCACGATTCACAAATATCGCATCAACCTAAGATCAAGACAACCATCATTGTTTGCACGGTTCCAGACAAACACACTCCCAGTAACGGGAGCCTCAAGCAGTCGAGGCCCAAAACAACAGCTTGTCTCCATTGTCACTGCAAATCACACATCGTTCTGAAGACCAAGACAATCGTCATCCACGTCTAACACTCGCGTCATGATGACCAACTGAGTCAGCTGACCTTAATCAACCGACCACAAACGTTACAAACTCACGCATCAAATACAAGAACAAGACGAACGTTGTCGTCTAGTCTCACCATGAACTAACAATCACGTCATGACTGAAGACACAAGCTTCACTACAAGCCGCTAACAACTTGTCTGGAACTACTCGTCCTAAACAAACAGCACCATCAACACCAGTTCTCTCATGACAAAGGGTTATTCTTCAATACCCTTACAACAGACCTCCCAACGAGTTGAGGATTATACAATCCAGTCCAAAAGAACAGCACTGAACCCCATCACCAACACTGCAACAATCTTTCGACTGATCGCTCTGATTGAACCTGACAGGGATCTCATGTTTACCCTAGGTTCCCCATCGAAAGCACCGCAGAGTGGCCGCAACAGTGGATCCTCCAACATCTAACTCTGTTGAAGAACCACCTCAGAGTCAAACCAAATTTGGCTGCAAGCCTTCACAATCAACTGGCAAGCCCGCACCAAGAGCATCACTGCCGTCGAACCGGAAAGGCTTCTCTAACCAACACATGCCTTATGGTTCCAAATAAAACAACGAAACATCTGGAATTTCGCAAGAGTCATAAACCAACTCTTCCTAGCCGCTCAAATTTTTTTCCCAGCGTAACATTTACAACGATGTCCGCCTCATGGATCAAGACTGTCATCGACAACACCAACGAAGACATCAACAAACGACCATCAAACATCAATACATGACTATGTCCGACATCGGCACACAAGACCTCCGGAAGCCGCATCTTGGGGAAAGTAAAACACTCCCTCACAAACCGTTTTCCTCACGAACACGAGAAAACAAGAAAATGGATTACACTGTCTAGGATCCACAATCACTGCCGGATGTGTTGTCCCACCCCCCCCCCCCCCCCCCAAGCACTGAAAACATTCGACGTCTTGGTGCAGATGTCCTGAAGCTGAAGCAAGACTCGTCATAAACTTCAACCCTGCATCCAATCCTCAACTCCGACAGCTACAATTCCTATGTTTTCAAAAAGTGCAAAAAATCTCTGATTTGGGGGAGGGGGGGAGGAGGAGCCAGCTCAAATCCCTGCGGCAACCCGTCAGGTGGACCCCTCCACCAGAGTTGACGAGGTCTATTGAATGCAATAAAAACACAGGTAATCCATGTTTCCGAAGGGCAATAGAAAGAGTATTTTACCAGCCCTTCTGCTTGGCCGGCTGAAAATTGTTTCTATTGCTGGAGGAAATCTACATTAACCTGTAACCGCCCTACCTCCCCTCTTGTGTCACCACCTGACTGAACGAGAGGCTAAAAAAGATGGTGACTGGCATCGCCGACCCACTTTTATAAGAAGGGTCGCGCATGCGCAGACCTGGTTGTACACCTGCCATCTAGCGACGATTTGAAGAATCCTCCAGCGAGAGAAGCATCCTTCAGGGGAAAATGTAATAAAACACAGGTAATTTATATTTCCTCCGGGCAATAGAAACAATTTTCAGGCGGCCAGGCAGGAGAGCCGGCAAAATACTCTTTTTCACTCCCAACAAATGTTGTAAAACCTATTTCGCGCAGAATACTCGGATATAAGGAGACGGTATGTCCTCTTAAAAATTTATTTATTAGCACAGCCAAGTGCTATGCTACTCGCTGCGAGGAACTCGGCTACTTACTATCTCGGTTGGCCTTGTATTACTACGCAGAATCTCACGAAACCGTGCGATGGTAACATGCGCGGATGGCGATCGGTGCCTGCTGTTATGAGGTGGGCGGAGTGAACCTTTAAACAACTTCGTGTTACATAATAGGCCTAACTGGAGTGTCGATTGAACCATCATTTTTACCACATCACAGCTGGTTTTCATTTTTGTTTTCAACCAATAGGAACACGATTGCCGAAGAAGCTTTAGCATAACGGTTGCATGGTGTGCAATTATCGTAAAACTGTGGCTACAAAAACCGGAATGGACGCAATTTACATCATAGCCGTGTTTTGCCAAAGAGCTCTAGGACTACTGTGAAGGTGCAAGGCCCTCTAGGACCCACGCATCCTTCACAAGGTTGGCCTTCACCAATTTAAGCGCACGCACGCTGAAAGCAGAAAAAAAAACATCAATACATAAAAAACAAACCTGCAATGGCTATACAGTATGGTCTTCGGTTCACCTTCGCTACTTTTTCAACAAAAATGTTGAGGCGCACACCTCTGTCACGCACTGCAACAGCGATCATTATATACTCTAAAACTACTAACCATTTGCCAGTTAAAAATGTGTTAGCTTTCAGGCCTAGTTTTTAGATTTTAGGCGTAATTGTCAGCATTTAGTTCTAAGGCCTTATTTTTACCTGTCGTTTTAATTTCTCAAGTAGCAGCTAACGTAGAATTCGGTTAGAGAGTAGGCCTATTCATTCATGCAACATGGTGTCGAGACTTTTTTTTTATAATTGAATGTAATGTGTGTCGTTAACGAAAATTTTTATTTTTACGGTTGCGTGTCTTCCTATAGTGGTTAAACGCGACGTTCAAATGTTATTGTTTCTTTGAGTTACGCCGATAAAACCTAT
>JAHWFP010168324.1:22293-38092 GCA_023313725.1 Lithobius niger | reverse complement strand
GCATATTGTTTTCTGTATCTATATAATTGCAGTTTTTCCCTAAAGCTCGATCTAATGACTTTACAGCCATTAAAAAAAAACGTCAGTGAACCATTAAAAAGTATAAATATTATAAACTTGTCGCAAATACCGACAAAGTAAGCTAAGTTTTCTCCTGTGTACGGATTTAGCTCCATGAAGTTGGCATGTAATACCTGAGTAATTAATCTGCGATAATCGTATTACACGAAAACATTGCGATAACACTATCGCATGAATACCATATAGCAATGAAATAGCAGTATTGCATTATCATCCTTTCCTATCAGAAAACATAATAGATTTTCTCGTGTTAGTTTACGTGACTTAGCTTATGTTCATGTCATTGAAAACTTTTCTTGGTACGTACACTCCTTGTTTTCTACCCGACTTAACGATTTGCTCGACAGCAGATGGCGCCACGATGTGATTCTTCGTCAGTGACCATCGAACCACATTTAAGTTCAAGTTACAAGTTGGAATAATTTCCAGGCCTACGGGTGAGAGCCTTAGTAAAGGTTGACTTTTTTTTTTAAATAAAAAATTGACGTTGATAAGAACGGTGGATGTGGCTTAAAGTTACTCAAGCATGGAAAAAAGGAATAGTCGAATTTAACATCCTGTTCAACTGCCAAGGTTATCATGGGACGGATAGGGACGATTTTCGTAGAAAATACCTATATGTTTTACATGAGTCGCTATTTTTCCATTTCGCAAGTGGAATAGTCGAATTTAACACCTTTTTCAACTGCCAAGGTCATCTCGTGACGGGTAGGGACAATTTTGCTATAAAATACCTCAGTGTTTTACATGTCGTAATCGACATGAGCATGATCTCGGTCTTTAGTCCTTCTCTTCCCGAATGCACAGGTGGCTATGGCTAAACTTGTACCAGGGTTTCAGCACGAGGCAGCCGTGCTAACCCTTCAGCCACCGTAACCCCCAAGATGTGTCTATAGCACCATCTATCTTCCATCAAGTCGTAAAAAGTTGAATTTAAAAATGTATCTTAATTTTAGGGCCTATAGTTTGCACTTAGAAACGCAAAAAGACGATTGTACAGAAGATAATTTTTGCATTTCAGTTTTTAAAGACTATTATTTTTTTTTTATGTATATAATGATTTCATCTCTACGACTACTAAATTTTTTCTTTGTGCTGGCGAAGGTTTGCAATTTTAGAAACACTAACCCTGTCGTTCGCTTCGCTCACTCCACTGACGTCAATCCATGCTTCATATAGTTTGCAGAGCATCACAAGATCGATGTACTGGTTTTAGGGTACAGGTTAGTTGCAGTTGTGGCTCGCAATTAGTTAGTCACATTCCTTAGACTGTCTGAAGTTTCAAAAGGTTTTTACTATTAGTATTAAAAAAAAAGCTTCAGCGTATAAAATGCGTATGTAAGCCTTAAAAAAACTTAATGCTCTAAAGTAAAAGACATACGCTGATGGCTTACATGTCTTTTTCTTGTAAGCCATCAGCGTTTCACTAATACGTGTAAAAGATGATCCACCTTTGTAAGCCTAAAGACAACTTAATGCTCTAAAGAAACAGCAACAAGGAAAAAACATGTAAGCAACTTAATGCTCTAAAGGAAGAGCTACAAGTAAAAGACATGGAATCCAACAGCGGCGCACTAATTTGTGTAAAAGATCTCCAGCGTTCCTAAAAAAAACAAGTTGGAGCTGCTTTTATACGTATCAGTGCGACGATAAAGGCTTCTGCGTCTTTTTCTTGTGTCTGTTCTTTTAGCGCATTAATTTTTTTAAGGCTTACATCCATATTTTTTACGCTAAGCGTTTTTTAAACTACTATCTGTTGTTTCTATTTACTTGGAGATATTTCAAAAAGATTAAATAAGTAGAATTGTGACATGAGATAATTGAGATGAACGCTTTTATAGATAAATAAGATAAACGAGATTGGAGATTAGCAAGATAAACAAGATTTGACATACATTAGCTAAGCCAGATAGCGAGATTTGACATCAAGGAGATAAACAAAATTTGCAAGGCAAGGGACAAACGAAATTTAGTTAGATAAACGAAGTTTTACTTAAATGAGATAAACGAGATTAGAGATGATTATCAGATGAACGAGATTTACACTAGATATCTAATATATATGTATCCAAATATTTATTTTGATGTTAAGTTCTAGTCATCTGACTACTTCCAATAAAATTCGTTTGTGCAGCTTTATTCGTGGCATTTACTATTTGGTATCTTTTCTCCACAGAATGTTCTTGAACACAGAATTAAACTCTTCTCATTACTCACTCTACTATTGCTTATCAGAAGAAATTTAAACAATTTTTTCGTCAGCAAAGAGGATTGATTCAGCTGCGAGATAAAGTTGAAAAGTCCCAACAACAACAAAACGCCCTGGGCCTTTTTGAATGCCTACAATTTAAGTCATAAAAATTAAAAATCGGTTCATTGGTTCGATCTCTAGGTGAGAGCAAAAGTCCCAGCAAGAACAACAACAAGAATATTGTAGTCACATTAAATAGCATTCAAAAGACCCTGGTCCTTGTTAATACCTATTTAAACCTTAAAATTTGAAAACGGATTCATTGGTTCGATCTCTAGGTGTGAGCAAAATTCACCCAACAAGAATAACAATAAGAGTATTGTAATCACCTTAAAATAACGTTCAAAAGGCCCTGTTCCTTGTTAATACCTACATTTCAGGCTATACAAATTGAAAATCGGTTCATTGGGTCGATCACTAATTGGGAGCAAAATTTCCCCAACAAAAATAACAACAACAAAAAGAATGTTGTAGTCACTTTAAAACAGCGTTCGAAAGGCCCTGGGCTTTGTTCTACCTGTATTTTAATCTACAAAAGTTGAAAATCGGTTCATTGCTTTGATCTCTATAGGTGAGAGCAAAATTTCCCCAACAAGAATAATAGCAACAACAACAATATTGCAGTAACATTAAAATCACCGGGCTCATTCGGTCGAATAGAGTCCTGGTCACGGATGTGACCTTAATAACGGGATCAGTGAGTTAATTTTATGCCAGTTGACAAATGGCTATATTTGTAACGCCAGTACCGTAGCGATCTGATGAACGACTGGTTTGCCAATTCGAATCTGGGTCATATCACTTGAATGAAAAGTAAATGCATAAAGATGGCTTAGTGTAACTACCGTGTTCTTGTGTATAATTTTCGTTGATCGCTTATTTTCCATTTGCTGCAGGGATTGTTCATATCTAGGTTTTAAGCGATACAAGTTGAAAATCGGTTCATTGGATCGATCTCCCATTGAGGGCAAAGAATCTCGTCCCAACAACAACAACAAACAGTCATTCTGTGGAGACTTTGAACCATTTCGATTGTTGCCATTGAAATTTTTAATGCAGAGAAATAGTAATGACACGACCCCAAAAACCGAATTTCGTTGGTCTATGTCAATTCTGGGGGAATTTTTAGGTTTCAAAATTGGACGTTTAACACGGAAGTTCATGCTGAGGCTTACACAGGGGCCGCTTCTTGACACGCGGAAATCGCTCGCTTTGCTCGCTCTATCCGCGCAGCTCTGTTCTTCAGAAAAACGAATGTTTGACAATCTTTTAAAACCTACAGGTGTACTTTTTCCACGCGTCCAACCAGGTGAAGTCAGCCAATTTTGAGCTTTTTATGTCGTGTTGCTGATACTCGCTTTACTCGCTCTATCCGTGCAGCTCTGTTCTTCAGAAAAACGAATGTTTGTTTTAAAACCTACAGGTGTACTTTTTCCATGCTTCCAACCAGGTAAAGTCAGCCAATTTTGAGCTTCTTATGTCGTGTTGCTGACACCAAGTAACCTATACGATGCAAAATATGTCGCAGTTTTAGGTGTGTTTTTTTGGAGCCAAGTTTTTTTTTTGATTACCTACCCTGGATAATAATGTTTGATCCAACTCTGATGTCATGAAACCGTTGTTTTCATCTGTGAGTCAAACAATTTATTTAGATCGATGAAAATATGCCTATTAGAAGCGTAATTGTCTTTCATGTGGTGCTACACTATCACATTCGTAGGTGCCTAACTTCCCGTGGAGTAAGGCATTCAAACACACACGTACGTAGTACGTTTTTAATTATGTAGATAAAAAAAGATACATTACTACGAACACTTGCAAATTAAGCCTATCGGTGGCCGTTAACTGACGGTTGTGATGCCATCTATCAACATAAAAATATTCCAAAACGTTGGCTAACATTTTTATAAAATCTTCTACTGAACGGTTCTATGTTGTTATTTTTGTGTTTTAACAGTGCTTGGTAGTTGTTTTTGTATCAAACAGGGCCAAGAATTGAGAGACTCAAAATGGCCAAATGGTGTCAGATGACCCTGGCCTCAGATAACCCCTGTGCATTCAAGAAGAGAAAGGTCCTGGAAATGATCTCTTGCTCACGCCAATTGTGGCACGCAAAGCATCCTGCATATTTCCAGAAATTGCAGAATTGTCGCTCTCCGCCCCGAGATACTCTTAGCAGTTAAAAATAACATAAATTCCCGAATTACAACTGTAAAGTAAATAGTATTGCGGCCGCAGAGAAGTGTATACTAGAGAGATTTTAAAACATCGTTTTTAATGAAATAATTTGAAAATCAATTAATTATTGGGATGTGTATTCAGAAATAATTATGCCACTACAAAAGTTCATCACTAAAAATTCTCTGTAATATTCGCAGCTGGTGTATAACATTAACTTGGAACATTACATAAAAATGTCTGTCTAACCATAACCCTTTTTTACATTGACAATTATTCTACTTCATAATCTTTAATGGCAATTGACCAATGAGCAGTGTCTGATTGGCACACCCTGGAATTCCGGGTTCCTCGGAGAGGCCCTCACCACACGAGGCCCCGTTACTTCGGCAAGCGGAAAAAATATTCCGGTATAAATATCCCCTGAAAAAATATCCCCGGAAAAAACATAAAGCATGAATTTGGGGCAGTATTAAACCACCTTCTTTATGAGTATCTAGTCTTAATTTATACCATTGTCATGTAAAAAAAAAAAAATAATAAACCTACTGGTGCTGGGCCTCCGTTTGTACTCCATTCCCCTAACAAAAAAATAAGGAAAGTGATAAGGAATGAAACCTATCTCCCTGTTAACTATTTCGAGTATTATACACGTGATAGGTCTATTAGTGGCATATGCAGGAAAATATTTGGAGAGCAAACCCGCCAGCTTTCCCCCCCCCCCCCCTCCTCCCTAGTCCTAATAAGAAAATGTTAGAACAAAGACATCAAAAGACGGCCAAAGGTAAAATAGTTTACGAGGATGGCAAAATATTATATTTTTCATCCGGTAAAATTCCAACGTTTTTGCCTTCCGTGTAAAATGGAAGTCAGCAACGTAATAGCAGAGGGAGGGACTGGCTACTCGCTAGTTCGTAGGTCTGACCTCAAAGCTCTCGTTTTGTTGTTCGTCACCCTCTATACTAGAGGCAGGAGTGAGAAGCTAAAGTAATTAAAAGCTTCTTCAGAGTTCAAAAAAAATTATTAATAATTCTTGCTGAAAAGGAATGTAGAAATTGTGCTAACAAATTTAAATATAAAACTCAATAATTTCACTAAAAATTATTTTTTCTAAACCCAAACTATTTTATGCTCTTGAAGCACTACAACACATGATGTTCACAATCCCGCATGACGCATTTACATTACGCCGTATTACATGGCTTTGCGCGGTATATTCAGTCTCTTACAACATGGTTTAATCAGTTTCTGGAGTGATAAAGTGTGCTGGAGTAAACAATTTTTCGACGTATCTTTGAAGTTCGTATAAAATTATTTGGTCGCTTTGCAACCAGCCGGCAATTAATAACTATGTGGACTTAAAACCGATGAAATTTATATGATTGGATGTGGATAGGCTCGATTTCTAGTTTTATCGTAGGATGTAGGTGTTGAATCAGATGAAGTGTTTGGCCGCAAGGGTTGTCCACAATTTCCAGGTGGTCTAACACAATCCCTATGCGTTCATGGTAGACTGGTTTGTGCATTACAGTTGCGTCTAAGATAAGACAAACCGAAAGTTGAATTACTGCCTATGCTACGATAATGAAGTTTCATTTATATTTGTGTAAAACACACAAAAGTGGGGGGAAAAAAGAGAAAAAACACACATACACCCACCTACATAAATTGCCAAAGTGGAAATGGTGCTTTGATTATTGACAGGGACGTGCACACAGGGGGGTGGGGGGGGGGGGCCGGGGGGGCTCCAGCCCCTGCCCTCATGGCAAAGTGCCTCTTTTTTTCTGAAAAAAGTGCGGTTTTTCGGTGGAGTGGTGGTGTAAAACAGCCTAAAAAACGCAAAAAAAGACAATAGCAGCTAAGAAAGTGGTGCAAAGAGGGGCAGAAATGGTTAAAGTCCCACAAAAGAGGGGTAAAATAAGGTCAAAACACCAAAAAAAATAAAAGTCCCCAGAAAAAAGTTTGCCCCCTTTCTCTCGGGGGCATGTGCACGTCCCTGATTATTGATTTAATTTTCGGGAAACAAGTCCTGATAAATGTGCAAACAATAATTTCTTGTGACGTAAAATGTTGGTAAATCCTGGTCAGATTTGTACGAGATGCAGAATAAATTGCTAAATCCATTACCGGTACCAGGCTAAGATAAGACACCTCTCTAGCTTGCCTGCAATCGGCAAGAGAGAAACCAACCAGCTTAACTAAGTTACGCCTAAAAAAACCCACTTTCAAAATGATATGAAACCTGCGATTTGAGTTCGATTCAAACCATTTTGTTTTTCATTCATTCACAAAGTATGATGCAATATCTGTAATAATGTATAAGGGGTGCTTTTTGAAAGAGGACTTCTTTATTTAAAACAAAAACTCGTTTGTTTGCCTCGCATTACATTGTCCATACATGTTACGATGGGAAAAACCTACAGCCACCGTTCTATCCAATGATATGTAGCAAATAGTTTCGTTAATTTGGTTTGCTTTTTAATATTAATTGTCCAACGGTTCCAATGCTCCGAAAGATGTTAGTGCTTATTGAAAGAACACTGAATCGATTATAAGTTCTTAACACGGCAAAATTAGCCACTATAAGTACAAAGGGAAATATAAATACTCGTTGCTCTAACCGAAGTATGTAATGCCTCAATCAAAGAAATCGAATCACAGAACTGTTACGTGTTGTACATTATTAGCGTGTGCAGGATTCAACATTACACGCAGAACGTCTAAACGATCGACGTTGACTGTGTCAGATATAAACACGATTTCAGCAGAAGTTACGAATAAATGTACGAGATCTGAATTGTAGAGCAATTTTACTAATGTTGTACATTTTAATAATATTGTGAATAAAGTTGAATGTATGTTGGCAGAATATAATTTCGAATGTGATCTTTTGAATAATTTCACACATGCAGAGTAGCCACAGCAATCACGGATGTTGATCACCATAAAAAATGTATAATAGTGACTTCCTCACAGTGTCAAACTGCGTAATTTTTTGCGGTCACGCGTTTCCTGCTAAAGAGAACCACATACCCCACCCACCCCCCTCCCCCCGCCAACACTCAAAGAAAAATATGTACCATTGTAAGGTAATATTAAAAACTTTCTTGGCTATGCATTAGCACAGCCGGCAGGCAGTGCTTATACGTATATTAGAGTTCGTTTCTACACGAGAATTTTCAGAAAAAGGATAGGGATTGATTTGATTTATTAAGGAGCAGTAACCTAAAAAGATTATCAGCCCCGAGGAATAAAAGAGTAAGACGACGAGAGGGACAATTTAGCTGGAGAACCCAAGCAAAAAACGCAGGATCTTTAACATGCCACAATCGACATGACCACAAGCCACCACAAGGATAGGGAGACGCAAATTGTCAAAATGTTACAGTGCTACAACATGATTGATTTGATTAGATTTATTAACGTGAAATACAAAATATAACACGCGGTGCAACAATGCTGAAGAGAACAACGAGTTGCGTGGTAGTGGTTGTAATGGTATCTACCCAGTGGAGGCTTCGTCAGTTGTGGAAGTAGTTGTCAGAGGCCTGGTGTCCCATGTGATGTCGGTAGCTAGACCATCCGTCTTGTTTGCGGACACTGTAAAATGTGGTGGCAGAGTTGAAATAACGTGGACGATTATTTTGTTGTGCAAAGTGAGAGGAATGAAAGAAATGATAAAGTGGCGCGGGGTGAGGACATAGGCAAAAGAAAATGAAACGGACATAGGTCAGCGACATAGGTAAGCGATCGTGACGTGGCTTGGTTAAAAAGACTGTACCGTGGCGGACTGGCCAATGTGTCTACGGTAAAGTTTCTAGTAGTCATCGTCGGGTGTGGTGTATGTGTTTAGTCACCAACTATCTCAACTGGCCGTATGTTTATTGTTACCAATTTGCATGTGGCACCGACTACCTTACCTGTGCATGTGTACGGGTGCATTCTGGGTAAACGAATACTAATTATGTTCATTAGCCCCGAGGTAAAGCTATGGTGTCGTTCCGAGGATCAGGACTAACGGTAAAATTCGTTGCCATGGATTAATAACATAACTAGGAATACGCTCAGCTTCCATCGCATTAGGACAGTATTATTCACGATGGGAAAGGCAAAACACACAATTTTCATAATGAATGAATTTACAAGTCGCTCTGAAAATTTTCGGCAAGCAACAATTCTATCTAGCTGGAGTAATAGACAATGACTTTTGTTTGGAAGTTCGGTTGAGGCTCGTTTACTTTAATACTTTAAGTTATTAACAATTTGTTCCACGTTGCCTTCAGGCTCTGTGGGAGAAAAGGAATCGTGTAGAAACTAGTGAATTGTATGTAAGAAATAAATATTCGAAAACGTATCAGTGTAGTTTAGAACATACCTTTGGAAACACTAGTTAAACACTTAGCCGAGTATATACAGGGTGATCAGTTAAGTTGTGACTATGAGGCCATTGATTGGACAAGAAGTGGATGACATTGCCACATATTATCAACGTCATTCAACTGCTAACTTCTTAAATATGCATCACACACCATAAAAATAAATTAGGATAGGTAGGGAACAAAGAGACATTACCAATGCAAAAAACAGAACGAAAATCGGATCAGATTTGCAGGACGTTGAATGGCTACGTAAAATGGCTACTTTCGACCTCTGAATAACATTCCATTCTGACACCCCATCGTGCTGGGAAGCATCGCCTTCTAAAGAACAGTCGTGCAGGAAAGCAATGCTACCGCTAGTCGACCTCCTTTGAAATGCTGCCGTTGTTTGGGATGCACCGTTTTATTTTTTTTTGGGGGGGGGGGAGACAAACCATTACTTTAGTTGACTCCCCCACTCTCCCCAAATTGAGAGGCTGGGACCGACACTGATAAGAAGTGAACTAAATACAATGAAGGAATTATGTGGCTTGTCAAGAATAAGAACTGCTACATTTGTTGTAGGTAGGGAAAACACGTGTCCCTTCTTGAAAAACCTTTGAGTCGCCTTCAGCCGCGAGAAATAAACAACGAACAAACAATCTATTCTCCAAATCATAAAATGGAATGAATCACACATGAAAATCGGAAGGCCTTGTGTCCCTTTAAGACTTACCGCAGGGATCAGTGCAACGTGTACTCCATTTGTGCTCCCTCTACAACAATGCAAGCTTGTAGATGATCTACGATGGTGTTGCACATAGCTTCTAACATCTGTGCATCAACGCTCTGCCAGGCAAGGATGATTTTCTCTTTCAAAACCATTAGACTGTCGGGTGGAGTGGCGTATACTACGGATTTGAGGTGCCCCCATAAGAAGAAGTCAAGCGGTGTCAGATTGGGTGACGTAGCCAGCCATGGAACCATCCCACCATAACCAATACATTGTTGCCCAAAGGTGTTAACTACCCATTCCCGTATGACTGCCGTTCTGTGAGGAGAGCCATCATGGAAACCAAATTGTATTTAGTTCTCGCACAGCCAAATCATCAAGCAAGTTGGACAGTATTGTTTCCGGTATGGTCTAGGTGACGGCAACCATTTAGGATGCCGTGATAGAAAAATGGGCCCACTAGTCGGTTCCCATAGCTGCCACACCATACATTTGTAGACCACTGCACCTGATGGCGTGTATCTCGTCCAATGAAGGTTTTGATCAGCCCAGTAACGGACATTGTGACGATTTATAACGCCATCACGAGTAACCTTGCCTTCATCCGTCCACAACACATTGAAAGTGAACTGTGGAATGTCTCGAAGCAGAATGAGTACTTCATTGCAACAGTCGGAATACCCTACGTAGGTTGTGCCCTATGTGTAGTCCATGCTGGAAATGTACGTGGTATAGATGGTTTATGTGTTTGTGCAGTACAGCAACTACTCGTTAGTGACTTAATCCGCATTCTGCAGCAGCATCTCGTGTGCTAGTGTGCGGATGGGCAATGAAGAAGGCTAGAACTTCAGTGTCATCCCCCCCCCCCCCCGTTTCCTGCATTCACTGGTCACCCTGCAACGGGGCCTATCAGAACTACCTATTCCGCTAACACGTACCACTAAACGAAAAATAGATTTATGTGTAGGTCGAACACTGTCCAGAAACCGTCTTTGGTATTCCCTGACCACTGCACGTGCATTACGATTGCACTCTCCATAAATAATAAGCATCTCGCAAGCTTCTGCATTTGTATAGCATGGCATGCTGTAAGGTGGCACACACACAAGGAAAAAAACAGGTTTCTACGCAGTTATGACCAAAAATTACAATAAACGTTAGTAATCCAAGCAGTTACTAAATATTGTGAAACAAGCAAATACAGCCCTTTAAACTCTAAACGGCTAAAACAAATCCTAAGAAATAAAATCCAAAGATAATGAATCTGTGGGAATAAATACGTATTCAGAGCACAAATAGAGGAAAGGAAATCTAAAAAAGAAAGACTAGAGAAATAACACTTCAAGAACAGAAATCTACGAGAAAATGTATCGTTTTGACGTCTTTCCCCCACAAGGTTATTTTCATAAGTCTAGCAAGGTCTTAGCTTAGCCTTTAAAGCAGCTTCCAGTTACTCAGCATCACGTTAGCAGTCCCACTCAACCTCTAAGCTGGGGATTTCACAACCGACAATGGCAGCATTTCAAAGGAGGTAGACTAGCGGTGGCGCGTTGCGTCCCTGCATGACGGGGTATTTGAATGTTATGCCATTCAGGGGTTGAAGTAGCCATTTTACGTACGTCATAGGTCCTGCAAATCTGGTCAGATTTTCGTTCCGTTTTTTTGCATTGGAAATGACCTTGATAACATTTGGCAAGGTCAGCCATTTCTTGTACAATCTATGGCCCTCTTGGCCTCATTACATCGCCCGGGCCTCATAACACATCGTTCAGTAGTACTTTAGCTATGAAGGTGGGTCACAACTTAACTGATCACCCTGTATGTGACTGAAGTCCTTCCTCCAGCAAAACTAAAACAATTAATATCTCCGTTCCTATTCAATATTTATCGAACAAACTAGGCACGATAGTAGATACGTATGGAAGGTATATCTATACCAAATATTATGTAATTCTGTGCAAGAGTAAACGTAGACAGCCACACGTAAATTTGAAAACTGTTCACGTCTTGTTGTTCTTGTTCTTCTTCTTGTTATGCCACCGTTTCACAAAAAACTACTGCATCCACCTAAAATCTGATACGTAATCTAAGCCAGAAATTTCTTGGTTTTTCATCCTCACAGAGAGCCCTTTCTCAATTGGTCGAGTCATTCCAGAGTTACGGGAAAGAGAATAATATTTGATTTTGGGCCTTGGCCAACAGCCATGCGCCTGCTCTAACGGGAAATAACAGCATAAATTGCGGGACCCTGAACGATCAGTTTTATTGTTTTACATTTAACCCTTTTAATTAGTGAATAATGCCAATCAGGAAAACCAGGTCCATTCTTCGCGCAAGTGTTATGACTTTACTAAACAGTTGTTTGTCGATGGGTAAAATAACATACATTTAAAATGCATCTAGTTTTAAACCAAACTAAGCTACGCTGTTACACAGCTTTCTAATAGGCTATAAGGCTTGATAATAGAAATTCGACACGTCATATACTTAACCTAAGATTCTGCCACCAGTCGCGTTGCGAGCATACCACAAAAAGAACTGCTCTAGCATGCGGACTGAACTGGAAAGGTACTCGTGACACGTGGAATTTAAACTGGCAACACGGCATTGACACTCAATTATTACAGTTTAACGTCTTCAAGCTACGTACCTCTTTGTCCACTCGACGTCAAAACAAAGCTTCCGGAGGTTTAATTTCGTGAATTTCAAACAAGATAAACCAAGGTTGGTGTATTGTACTGTATATTGCACTACGGCGTCTCATTAAACATGTATTAAACCAAGGTTGGAGTATTGTACTGTATATTGCACTACGGCGTCTCATTAAACATGTATTAAACCAAGGTTGGTGTATTGTACTGTATATTGCACTACGGTGTCTCATTAAACATGTATTGAACGATCGTTTGATGTAGCAGTAAATCGTCCGAAGACTTCATGGATAGTCACGGATACCTTAAAATAATGTTCGTTTAGTGCTGCAACACTGGGAAATCTAATAATGAGAAGATTACCACATTCATGTGGGTCCTGCTAACAGTATTCAATGCTATGATATGGCCGCTTTAAGCGCACCTCACGGCAGTTTTTGACGGTCTTAGACTTGAAGTCACATGCTACGAGAAACCGATCGTAAAGACTAATTACATGCAATGAAGCTGTGGTTGTTAACTCGAAATTGGTAGCTAGAAAAGATAGAATGGCGTATTAATTTCGTAGATGAAGGCTTTCAGAGCCGAGATGAATTGTTTCAAAGTGGGCAGCAACAACCACTGCATGCACGCACGTTCACACGTTTGCAAATGAAAAAAAAAATTACTGGCAACAATTATTCACCCGTCCCAAGTTCAATACACAAGAAACATCACATCAATTCAATTGTCGAGGATATAAACCATTGCAGTGCGATGCCATAGCACGAAAAAGATACACGGATCACAAACAAAAACGTCAAGTGTGACGTAAAAAAAGGGTTATACGATTGAAGTTTCGCTTTACTTGTTAAAATATTCACGGATATAAATAGGTGATTTTTAATTGAAATACCCAAAAGTACAATTGAGAAACTTGCATCTGTTCTAAGTGGCACTATCATCGATTGAAAGTTGGCAGAATCTGGCAATATCTAGCGCTAGTCAGTATCATCTAGTGCTTGCTTGCACCAAGCTAAAGAATGCACAAGGGCATTTCTATTAACAAAACAAACAAGCCACAATGAGTGAATTATCGGTATGTCCTCATGCACCTGAGAGCAAGCTGTAAAGTTTAACAATATCGCTACCACTAGATGGCGCAATGGTATTTTCGTTCGCTTTTCAATCGGTGATAGTGCCACTTTAAGTGTTGTGCTGTAACAAATTTAATTGGTAAAGCACAGCATCACTTAAACAAATGTAATTGTATAATCGGTAATTATATAGAAGAGCGCCTTTAGAAGCTATCGACATAATTCAACTACCTTTCGATTCCTTTCGTCGTTGCTGTTCAGAAAATCATAACGAAAACTTGCGCAAACGCTTTTTTCTTTTATAAAATAATTTTTTAAAACACGTTAAAACGCTATTGACAACCGTGGTTAGGACGCCATAACGCGCAACGATGGGAGCGCAACAAGAAAACCTGATTTCGACAAGAACATTAGTAAACGGAAACCATATCCTTCCAGGAACAATTTTTTTTCCAGTATGAAATACCATTCGCAGGGGCGCGCTTCACGCGCACTTTTATATACATCGAGAATTTGTGTAATCACAAATAGTATGACGCAAGCATTTGTGAAACAAGGAACAAATTATGACACTTGGTGGTATCACAAATGATTGCGTCATACTAGTTCTGATTACACAAATTCTCGATGTATATAATAATGCGCGAAGCGCGCCCCTTCGGACGATATTTCATACTGTAAAGAATTATTGATATAGAAATAGAACAACAGTTTACACCCATCACAAATCACCGCTTCAGCCATGCCGACGCAAATGAACAAGATAATTTCCGTTTACTAATGTTCTGGTCGAAATCAGGTTTTCTTGTTGTGCTCCCATCGTCGCGCGTTATGGCGGCCTAACCACGGTTGTCAATAGCATTTAAACGTGTTTTAAAACTTATTTTATAAAAGAAAAAACCGTTTGCGCATGTTTTCGTTATGATTTTCTGAACCACAACGACGAAAGGAATCGAAAGGTAGTTGAATTATGTCGATAGCTTGAAAAGGCGCTCTTCTATATAATTACCGTATAATCAAATAATTGTACAAATGATTATTTTAATTAAAACTCATCAACTTTTATCTGTGTACACTTTAACAAGTAAAGTGAAACTTCAATCGTATAACCCATTTTTACGGTACACTTGACATTTTTGTTTGTAATAAATTATGGCATGCAAAGGTAATACAACAAAATAGCATGCAATAAAACAGCACGAATTTGGTGCATTCAAATCCCCCTAGCGTGTAACCACTAATCTTCACAAGCTTCACTGTGAGAGAAGCTAAAGTCTTGCCCCCACTTAGTAAGCAGACGTGAGAGAAGTATGAAGGTGGTAGCGAATTCCAGGAAAAGATGGGGGTTGGAGATTCATGAGATTGGCGCCGTTTTTCTCATGGTGCTGGATGGAGATTGCTTTGAGGGCCCTCAGATGCAAGTCACGGTGAGAGTTATGTTATGGACAGATGCGAGTCCCCTGACCATAAGGATAATATTACCGATACCCCAGTCGACATTCGTTCTATCACAGATATCAACATCACACACTACGAACATACTCTCGGATGACACCAAAAGACCGTACTATTCTATCCAGCTAACCACAAAAAAAGAAAGTATCGATCACATCATAGAATTCCGTTATCATCAACCAAACGAAAATGCAAGTGCTCACAGACAATAATATTTTAATGCACTACAAACCACCAGCACAAAGTTGATACTTGTGAATAACACCCGAATCAAAAGAGAAACACAAATATCGACTTTGACAGACAATTAATTTTATTAGATTATCTGCATTTATTCATCAATAAATAATGCTGAAGCATTTTATTTTATCACGATTCGTTTTACTTACTCCATACGACTCATAACGAAAATGTGGTTTTTATTCTACTATGGTTTGTATGCGTTACACATATTTGTGTTTTCAGCAGATTTTTACCACAAAACCAACCTTTGGAGCGAAGCCGTTGTATTGCACTAAGGAAGGTCACTTTCACCCTCCAGAGAATCAGCTTGTTTGGCCAGGGGATCAACACAAGCTGCCATTGATCTCTTAATAGTAGGAAGGACATTACATCAACCCCTCGTTTAAGAAGGCCATGGGTATGATTGTATACCTGTCGTAATACACTTCCTTTCATGGCCCCTTACGCTACTTTTTAACATTGAATCAAATAGTGACCGTCTTGAGTGAAACCAGTTCGTAACTTCGTAACGTAGCTTACATACTTTCAATATTGTGACAGGTAGTTACCTTACCTCGTTCACAAACCCCAATTCTACTTTCACTTTCCACCTTCTAACTATTGGGCAGTACAAGTAAACATTACGTATTTGTCCAGATACCTAAATCCTTTTTTCCCCATAACATCATTTTCCTAGTAGCATTTTCCTAAAAAGTCACAGACCTGGTTTCCCCGATCAAGAAATAATTCACACATCAACCTACCTTGAGGGCACATCGTGTCCAAAGGGGTCC
>JAHWFP010168324.1:0-22283 GCA_023313725.1 Lithobius niger | reverse complement strand
TCCTCCTGGGTCGAGTTGTGTGAGCTTCTGTGTCTGTTGTCTCTGCCTGGTAGGTGTGCACCTTGTAGCTAGTGATATACGTGTGGGTCGACAAACCGGGAAACGGCCTGTACGATTGATGTGTTCTGTAACGAGTGCTGTATACTGAAGAGAGATATACAGAATTGTACCGCAATAGTAGAGTCTCAATGGTATTTCCCTGGTTGGATGATGGATGAAGTCTTTACACCATTACAGTGGTAAGCTTCGGCATGGCTGCAGCAACATTACACCAGCCTAACATTCAGAATTTTTTATGTAAAGTTTTCTTTTTTGTTAACATACTTTTTTTTTGGGTGGGGGAGGGGAGGTTGGGAGAGGGTGGTTGGTTAGAGAACGCTAACATTCCTTTCAGGGGATATGGGTGGGAGAATAGACTAGTGCGAGAAAATGTAACGTACGGGGGTGGAGTGGGAAGGTCAAAAAAAGCGTGGCATACTTTATGAATGATGACTTAGCCATGTGTATTTACTAGAGAAATCGCGCAAATCAAGTTAATGATAGTTCTACAAAACTGGAATAATGTTTACTGTTTTTATTATTCTACTACTCATGCTTGATCATTCAATTTTGGTTTTCGTAAGTAGTTTGTAACTATAGTTTTAATCCTCCCCAAACACCTATAAATTCTTGGTTCTGTGCACAGGGGCTCGTCACAAAATAAGAGTAGGCCGGCTGGACGAAAAAAAAATCTCTTTATTTTGTGACGAGCCCTTGTGTTTCTCTGCTATTGTTAATGCATACAGCAGCTTTCCTGCATTGCAACCTTTCAAATGGAACTTGATGTGAAGCGAACGGTTTTATTAATACATCCTTAGATACAAGAATTAACCAACCTTACTTGAAAATTGTTCTTACCAATTCTTATCTTACCCAGTACTTTTTAAACAGAGTGAGTCAACTTATGTATTAGTCAACTGCAGGAAAATCAGCAGGCTTCGTACCACAAAATTAAACCGTCGATGGCGTTAAGATTTGTGTTCGCAAACCTAGCCGGTGTCACAGACTTAACCAAATTTTTTAATAAATTTTAGTAAAACAATTTTATTATGGAAAATTAAATACATACTTTTATGTATATTTAGGTTTTACAACGAGTTTACCTTAATTTGTAGAGAACCGTAAATTTTAACCAAAAAAATAACTAAACCAGAATTCACCTAGATCAGAGAAAATAATTTACGAACATCCTCACTACAACATGGCGGCGATATTTCACAGCTGTCGGTGATCGCCTGGCTGTGTTCAGGCATAGCCCGATCCCTTTTTAAGTGTTTGTTTCACAGCTTTAGTCACCCGAAGATAAGGTTTTCTATCGTTCTGCTGTTACAAACTGTGAGAGCAACTATACATTTAGTTCTGCCTTCACGTACTGGCAGAATCTGCTTAAGTAAACCCGGTTGAACTGGAATTCTCTACTGTTGTGCTTGTTGTATGTAAATGTAATCATAACTTTCCACGCCTACTGTACTATGTAAACTTAAAGTTACGATACTTCCCTGGTACCGTACTCTATTTTAAAAGGAGGAAATAATCTTTTACTGGTCCGTGGATCATTATTTATGAGTCAACAGCTGGTAAAAGCATCATGTTTGCACGGCTGAAAAAGAAGATTGAGGAAGAAACTCATTCCGATTTAGCCAACTTTTTGCCCAGCAGCTTGGTGTCTAGCCCTAGCCCCACAGCATCTAGAAAGTCTGGTAAGAATTAATAGGTATCCGATCAGTCGATATGAAAACCTTTTGTCTCGTTCGTAGGTCTCATTGACCTCGGGGAAGATCAACGTAACATGACATTGTGATCGTAAACTACTATTCAAGCATGAACCGCGTTCATTCATGTGTAAAATTTGAAACGTAATAAACGTAAATGTAATGGGCATCCCACATAGCCAACCATGCTGCCGTGGCGGCGTTTAACCGTTTTGCCCCAATACTTAAAAATCTGAAAAATCCCAATTGCTAATGCCTCTTGTTCATTCATCTAGTGGATTTTTAGATGCAGAAAGCTTTAAGCCCTGGAAGCTGGCGATAAGCAGTGAAATAGCCTACTAGGTGGGAGGCATACGAGTTGTGCTTCGTGGGCACGGCCATAGTAAAAAGGCAAAACACCATCGACCATTGAAGGTGCTGAGGCCAAGGGACAGTTTTTATCACCTTTCTGTGCCCAAGATGCCTAGAATTCCCTTTTAGTTGCTTTATAAGACAGGCCGTACCAATGCTTAGAAGCCTTTTTTTAAATTTTTTATTTTGTGAAGCACTTAAAAAATATAAAATGCAATTCTCACTCCTTATAAATCCTTGTTTTAATTTCCATACGTATTAAAGAAAAACTTGACTATTTCTGCTGGCAGTTTTTGGTAATATAGGCTGGCCTAGCCTTTCAAGTTTTTTTTATAAAATCAGAGTTGGAAGCGGAAGTCCAACTTCGTAAAATCTGACTTCATGAAGCAGTTGGCAAGTTAGTACAGAAATGTAGGAAACCGTTGTATGCTAGTGTGAAAAGTTAATGTTCCTTTAAACCCTCAATGTTTTAGAAGTTTTGTTAGGTTAGCTTATTGTAGTATGTCGGCTGCGGGTAATGTGCACAATAATAAAAGAGATAGTTACATTTTGTAAGCTTGGTGTAGTCCTTATACACCGACGTGCTATGTCTGTATTCAGTGCGGTAGGCCTACAAAAATAGTCAGCTGGTGACTGCTTTTCTGTCAGGAATTTTTAGGTAGGTAGGCTTATTTTTTTTCATTGAAAAGTTGATTAAGTATCTTGGAAGAAATAAGTTTATATTAAAATATTTTTGAAAAAACCCGTCTGGTAAAATCATGTCCATTTGGAAGAGAATTACAGCCCAGAAAATATTTTTTTTCTTTCCGTGGCCTAGTTAACCTTTTCATTTTAATGCTTTCTAATTCTGCAAAGGGTAAATGAATTTTGTACTTGGTAGCCTACGTGAAAGTTCTTATACTTCCGTGAAATTATTTGGCCGAAGTGGTATGAACCCTAGTGTGAGCTTTTAGTAATTAATTTTGTGGTGGAAGATGGGTGTCACCGTATCACTTGCATCGTCCTTACTACTGAGGCTGTTTAATGGATCTGCTGTTTCCTTATCATCATACGAATGTTGGAAGAATAAACTTGAAAGACGATTGTGACTTGATTTATTAACTAGGCTAAGTTATGATATATATATACATAGAAAATTGTAGCTATGCAACGTTGAGTAAAATTAACTTTTCCTTCACAGAGTAAAAGGTTGCGGAAGGACCACCTATTAAATCTGTTGGTTGACAAGACATTCTGATGGCAATCTAGCAACAACGTCTCAATTTATGAACAGATAATACAATTAATCTTAGGATAGAATAGACGTTGTCGGCCAGTAAGCTTACACCTTGTTGAAGGCCCAAGCGGCAGACGTTAAGTGGAAGGAACCACCATCGTGTCATTTGTTTTTTGCTGCAGGAGGGAGGAAACCCTCGAACAACCGGAGAAATACCTGTACATATAAACTCCCCTTCACCAGGATCGAACCCGGGTCTTTAAGAAGCCTGAGATGTACAGCTGGGACCAAGACGCCTGTCGAATTTGACGCCCAAGTGCTCCCAGCTACCCGTGCACCCGTGGTAAAATTGCCCGTGACATCAAACACAACATGTCTGCCTTGCTCAACTGAGTCATGCAAGATAAGCTAGTAACAAATACAGTATATGTAGTTCAGTGTGCGTCATAAAGAAGTGCATTACCAACAATGCCTATCCAGAGTTTACAAAAGCGTTGTTATCAGAAGCATTATTCTCTTGGCAAGCTATATTGAGAGCTCAAGTGTCCCTCGCATCGTCCTGTTAAATTGTCCTCTCATTATCGTGGGAGGGAACAAGATAGTGTGTTTTACCTGCAAACGTCAAGGCCACTACGCTAAACAATGCCAGCAACATGATAAGACTATAGAAGATAGCAACTGTGTGTCTTTGGAAGGCGTGACACTTAACAGTCACCTAAGAGTTAAGTCGATCAAGTACCGAGTCCCTATCGGGGAAAAAGAAAGTCAAAAGCAAATAAAGTTCAGAGAGAGATGAAAAATGTCGAAGCGTGCTGGTCCAAAAGTGGATGGACATAACAGGCTACATCTGTACCAGTAGTGGGGGAAGATAGGATGATGTCAATTGTAGGGACTAATCCTGCCTCCAACCTTGTTGAAGAATGTGAAGTTATTCTTGAAGATAAAGGAAAGGTACAAGCGACAATTAACCGTGGTACAAGATTGGCACGAGTAGATGAGGATTCTGAGCTCCTGAAGCAAGTTACGCAAATGGCTTTTCGCAACATTGATGTGGGCATCAATAAGACAGTCATCCCAGACTATAATGGTTAGACACATAAAACTGTTGCAGCTGACCGGTAGAAGAGCAAACCCGAGAGACGATAGTGGGGGTAGCCTAGTTACTGAGCAGCCCGGTACAGGTAATAGGCTGTAGCTTTTTGATGCGCACCCAGCGTTAGCCATGACGCCAGAAGGAGAGAGGGCCAATTTTGCTAGATAAATCCTGTCGGAAATACTATATTCTTTTACATGCTACAATCGACATGAGCACGAGACATAACACAGCCCTTCTCTGCTCGAAAACTCCAGGGATGGCTGAGGCTGGATTCGAACCTGGGACCTCTGGCACTGGAGACGGTCATGCTAACCATCAGGCCACCTTGCCCCAACAGGAAATGGCTACTGAACGAGTCGTCCTGACAGCAATGCAAGATCATCCTTCAGTATGCAAAGAGCACCAAGTGATAGCTGAAGAGTTATGGCCAGAAACAAAAACAGATGTTGCCAGCGAGATTGTGCAGCAGTACAAATCATTGTCTGAATTGGCAGAAGACTTTGAAAGTCGTTACAACCTCTTGAAGGTTGACTGGGTCAAGGACAACAAGGGGAAGCTGGTACCGCATGTTGACCATTCCGAATACAGGAGAAGGTGGATGGAAGCATCACCGGAAAATAGTATTGTGATTGCTCGACAAGACGAGCAATTAATGCAAGAAGTTAGACAGATGAAGTTGTCGACACCGAGCTGTCGGGGACAGAAGTCAACAAGGCCCTAGATGAGGTCTGTCTCCAAGGGGAGGCGGACAACCCATTGAGTGGTAGACGTTCCCACTGGTGTTTTCAAGCCTGAACACGAGTGGGGGTCATGTTGGGAAAAAGGCGCGATCCTTTTGTGTTTGTACTCAGGCTGAGAAGAATGACAGAGAGAGTGCTGTCGCGTGCGAACATTGCTGCGCGCGTGACTGTTGTCGCTCTGTTCTTGAACATGTCGTTGCCGTTAATGGACGTGTGCTTCGTAAGCAGTGATAGGGATTAGCTTATCTTGTGCGGCCGCTATTTAATCATGCCTATCACTAGCTCATGTGAGCCCCATTCGTTGGAAAATGCTGCCGGACTGTGGTAAAGTGAACAGCTACGCAGCAACTCAACCGAAGACGAGCTGATGATTGATGAACATCTCCCTCTGCGTAACTTAGTAAAGGTAAATATACCAATGGACAGGTTATATTTCCCCTTTTTACAGATAACCCAGTTTGGGTTCGTGCTCCCTAAAACCAAACAACGACAACAACAAAGTGTTGGAAGCCATATTCGTTTAGCCTTATTCGCTACGCCATATTCTCTCTCTCCAAGAAAAAAATGAATCTGCAACGAATATTCAGTGATTACAATCATTTGAGTAGAAATCTCTGACAACTTAGAAAAATTGTAGGATGCTGTGCCTATAGGGTTATGTTGCAGTGTTTGTCACTACCAGTTTTCTCTCGGGGCACTGCCTCATGTGTATTGGAACCTAGGTTACTCCTGTGGCATTCTGTAGGTGACTGATCGCAGCATAACGAATAGGAAAAAAATGCTTTCTAATATTCTTTTAAAAACTATATTTTTTTAAGGTTTAGGTCCATCCCTCCTCTTCCCCCCCCCCTCCCTCCCTCCCATAAAAAAAGGTATCTCCTCCCACTTCCCTCCATCTGCAAGTGTGGAATCCAAAACTTGTGGACCATTCCCACTATAGCGTAGTTGGAAGATAAGGGGGAGGGGAAGACAGAATTGTGAGGGCTGAGATTTGAGAAACCTACGGGAAAAATAGGTTTAAATCAAAAACTAAATAAAAATATAAAATATTTCTCACTCGCAAATTTTTGAACAGGCTAAATCCTTTTTGAATACGTGGTAAACGAATAAATATTTGACTACTAGTAATTCATCTGACCATAGTCTTGATGGAGGCTAATACATATCCTACCTTCTTATTTGTAGTAGATACTTAAACCAACAGAGAAAAATCATATTTACTAGATTTTAAGAGATTGCTTGAATATAAGCATAAAAGCTATGGTAAAAGTGATCTTATATGAAGCACATCAGCTTATTGCAATGTATGCAAAACTGCTTGAAAAAATTAGCCCATTGCACTATAGCATAAGTCAAACATAATTACGAACTTGAACCAGATAGTACAAGCTGGTAAATTATTAAAGAAGCAGATGATCAGCATTAAAGATTGTGAGAATGCAAGAAAATGCAACTATGTCTACTGGATCACCTGAACCGAGGACCTCCAGATTACTAGTATGGAGCTCTACCAGCAATACTAGTTGGGTGGGCTTCAGGCCAGCTTAGCCTAGTCTAAGAATGGTTGACCAGTTTGTAAGATTGGCTGGAACTGGTAGGCTGGATGTGCATTTGATAGAATGTCCAACAGCGAACTCTATTCTCAGTTGGAACAAAATTTAGAGAAGCACTGTATTATCAGTTCAGAACTAAATTTTTACCAAAAGGGCCAGGGACCTCATGGTAGACTCTCTTGAAGCTTCCTTATAAAGCTTGAACTTCTCAGAGATTTTGTCTCAATCAGATGTTGCAACCAAGTTGCAACAGTGTCGCTAATTTAGAGCGCTGGGGGGTCACTCCTTGCCCTATAAGTTGGGTTCTGAGGCAAGAACATGAGAGGAAAAATCCCACTTTGTTACATTCCTTCCCAATGTCAGTCGCCATTCGCCATTTGGGAATCGGTTAATCGGGAAATCTACAGTTAGCGACTTGGAATTTAGCATTACTCTCGAAATCGGCGACTATCTACAGAGCATGCCACAAAAAAGGGGTAGGCCTATCTCTGGACCCGTATAAGTTAGAGTCGAACGGTTTGTGGCGTTATGCTCAGATTTATAAGGGCTATATAACTGAATTTTCTTCATTAATACTGGAGTTTAAGAAAATTGTATAACTTAGTTAATGCATAAATTACAGAAACCTTGCATCATACAAGACGTATTTGATATGTGGCGAGTGCTTTGTAAGGTCTATGGCCAAGTGGCGACTGCTACTAGATTGACATTCAAAAGGGTTGCTTTTAGGGATAGTCCGATATTGATATCGGTATCGGTATAATCTGTATTTATCAGTATTTTTGCAATATCGGTATCGGGCCACTATAAGGCTTCCGATACAGATATTTGTTATGCCAAGAAATGCAACCGTCTTCCCTGCAAAACTGACACCGACCACGGCAAAAGCAACAACCAAGTGAGAAAAGTAAAGCCTTTGGCTCAGTTTGGAATGAAAATGTAGCATTTGATGGTTCTGACGCTGTAAGTTTTACAGCAACCAACTAAAATCTAACTGAGAAGATGAATGTACTGAAGCCGTATGTAGAAATAAGAGTAAAAATGTAATTATTATTATTATTGGTATCGACATCTATATCGGATCGGATCGGTTTACCCTTCATCGGTATCGTATCGGTAAAAAGTCATATCGGCCGATCCCTAGTTGCTTTTTTGTGAACATGTCCTTCAACGGTCCTTGTATGTGCTAACTCGTGACGAATTAGCGATTCTGAATTGGTATCCCAAGTTCATTCCGGTGCCCCTATTTCTGATGCCACAACAATAACAAAGGTTGTAACAGACTAACTTCTGCTTGACCATTATACATGGGATTCCGCCATCCGGCATGAGTTCCTCAGTGCTGTCTGAAGAAACCAGGCCTGTCAACCTCTGGAAACGCTTCGTGGATGATGTGTTTTCAAACCAGAAACATCACGAGGTTGAAGCCATCCTCAATGTCATGGTCAAGCGAGTTGCCGAGGGAAAAGTTCAATTCCATCCGTACCACGAATGGCCTTAAACAGACGTGTGACCTTTCATTTTGGTCATCCGAAGCCACAGCTTATGAACATCACGCTGAATGAAATGTATAGCATGGTACGTCCTCCTCCACACTAGAGAGAGGCGGGTACCCCAACATCATCAAGTTGGGGTACCCACCTGAACTTATGCAGAAGTTCGTTGCAAAAGCCACCCATGTGAGCAACCCTAATCCTCCACCACCAGCTAGCACTATTGAGACCCAGGAATTCTTGCCTACTATCCCCCTGACTTACCATGAGCGAGTGTCCCTGTCTAATGTATCCTCTTCAAGGCCAACTTCAAGTGGTATCTCAAAAACACCAAGAAACTGAAGGTCCTTCTCGCATCCTGACGTGTGGTACGAGTGAGTCAAGTGCTGTGGCCACCACCACTTGAGCCAACCTGTAGGACAAGTACAACACCAGAGGAAAGCAAAAAACGTCATGATGCCAACCAAGCAACACATGTGCTCTGCCTCCTTCCGCACCTCTCATTACCCGTGAACAACTAGCACCAAACTGCTCAAAAACCAAGAACGGCATCTACTTGGTCCCCCGCAGTTAATGTGAAGTGGTATACATAGGAGAAAGCAGGAAAGGGGTGGGGTTCATGTTCGCCTCCTTGACCACATCTCTTCCACCAAATCAGCTGATCCCACCGATGGTATCGCCGTTCGTCATGTAAGAACAAACATAGTTCATTAAATGAAATGACACTACCACCCTCGTGGTTTTCAATCGCCCTAGGACACACACTTCAAGGCACTTTCTATTAAGCATTTTGAAAACTTGCACATGCTCCTCATGAATATACATCCCCTTGCTAACCCCCAGCTCTACCGTCTAGTGCATCTTGCTTTCACTCGCCAGCTGGACGAAATGTTGAGCAAGTGCCAAGCACAGCAAGCCATGTAGAGCGCAGAGGAAGAGAGTGCCAAATTCAAAGCAGCACAGTGCTTCCTCTACACACAATCCCGATCTAGTGAAAGCAGTTTCTAACGACAGCATTACCACTTGAAGAAAACAAACGTCGCAGCATGATACATAACTTGAAATGTTTTTTGATTTGTTGAAATATTAGCCTGAGAAATTTAGTTCTAAATTTTGAAAATGCTTTTTTTCCTGTGTCAAATTATGATATCATTTTAAAGTAAAGCTGCCCACTGATTTTTTTTAGTGTTTAGTGCTGACTATCTGCTTTGTTATATACTACTGAGCCTTGTGGAACAAAATAAACCTAATAAGGTGAGTTGCTGGTCGTTGCTTTCTGAGATCATCGGTGTTTATTGCATTATTCAAGACCATCAATAAAGCTAGGTAATCATCACACCCAAGCGGCTGCTTTGGGTTAAAAAAAAAAAAAAAAAATTGGGGGCTACGGAGTTAGTTTGCATGGGTCAGCCTGTTCTTCTGTACTCAGTTATGATCGTTACTAACTTGCATCGCTGCACCCATTGCTTATTACAATAATAGAGTTTGCTGCTACTTGTCATCTACTACCAGTGAGAAAAAAAAACTAATTTTTAATGATACACGGTGTGAAGGAGAGCAAATTGGCTTTTTGTCCTGTGTTTGTCAGACCGTCTCCATAATAACTAGCGAACTCACTGCTGATTCATTACAAATTTTCCGGATGCTTTCTGAGCCGTTTTTGTGGATTTAAAATGTAAATCATTTGACCAAGTGCATCGAAGATTTTGACCCTCAGATATCAAAATTAATCCGACACTATTTCTAATCTTATTCGGCAAATCACACAGAAATTATTGCCCAACTAAGAGATTTGACACATAAAGCAATACCTAAAAGCACGTGCATCATGTCTTTCAAATGGTTAAAGACTGTTGATGGACAAATTTAACCCATACACTAGCCGTGTGACTCTTCACAGCTGCAATTATGTGTCGTCACTGGTAACATAAAGTAAGCACTCTTATTTTGTGTATAACCCAGCAGCAAAACTTTTTCCCTTTGTCTGCGACACAGATTGCATGAGAAAAATTCTCCGCAGGTAATGTGTAATTGCCATGCAAGAAAACTACCCTCGACAGTGCATTTCCAAAAGTCTAGGATTACCAGTTTTTACTGAATAACTTTTTAGTACTTTAAGAGTTGATTTGGCTTTTTCATCAATGGAAAGGTCTCATCGAAACAGACGATAAAATGGTGTATTGGAATCTCAAAATCAGCCATAAATTGGCGAAACTGTTGACATTTGGTCAAATTTTGTCTGCGGCAGCCTTCTACTATTCGCGATGGGTTTCTTCTATGGAGTTGTTTACCATATCTCTCAGGATGCAAACCATACCAAGACATTATTATGTGGGCTACTGCAAAGTCTACAGCAGCAATTTTTACACTTTCTTGTTTTTAATTTTTGCGTGCAACTGAATTGTTTTAAAGCAGCAGAGCCTAATAGATTTAATTTTGCTTTACAGGTTCCAGCCAGCATAGTCCACCTATTGGGGAAAAGCACGGTTCAACTGATAGGAATGATTCAGGAAGATTTTTTCCATCTACCTCTCGACAGAGAAAAAACAGCGATAATTCTATAGATTCCACAAGTAGTGATTTTATGCCTGCAAGACATGCAGCGGTAAGAATATCTTATCCATTTGTGTAGTACACCTTTTTTTTTTTGATTGCACTGACTTTTTTTTCATCACTTACCTAAATCATTGAGAGTTAATGCCTGTGTCTGTGTTCACACCCATGTTCTCATTAACAAAATTTGAGATTTGGTATAGGCCCATGCTAATGACCACTGCTTCTTCACCCCCACCCCACCCTTTCCCCTTTTATTTATTTGTTCTTTAAGCAACATCATCCTTGCACTGATCCTGCAGCCCTGCATTTTCATTGAACTGATAAGTTCAAGAAGTAACTTCTGACTTCCTTGAATACAAGGAAGTATTGAGTGGTAGTGTTCGACCGATGATCGGCCCGCCGATGCATTTGGTTAGTTGCAGATGGTTCAGCGATGGTTTTTACGCTTAATAATGCATATTATTTGAAGTAAAGCTATATTAGAGTAGGCAAACATATAAAGTATTCACTTCGTTTGCTTTGTAGTCTATTCTGGTGACTTTTTTTGCAATATTAAAATAAGTTTAACAACCAACTTCGACTGAGAGCTGATCGCTAAGGCACCGTTGCGATTGATCCCCTGCTGGCTGCATGTTGGTCCTCTAACTCGTAGCAGGACAGGATTAAGCAACCAACAAGCAATAACACTGTTTAAAACACAGTCAGTCAATAACGTTAGGTTATTACGAAAATTAGTTCATATTAAATTACGATCTATAAGCCAAAAAGTTGGGTTCACGTAAAAGAAGTCTACCCAACGTTTGCCGAATCATATGTCCACATTCGGGAATGATTTAATGTGTTATATTATGTTTCCGGGGGAATATACTATGCAGTCATCTCCTATTCATTTCACTGTTATAGTTTTATCGAAACGAGCATAGTTGCTGCAAACGTATTAAAACTTATAGGACAAAATTTATTACAGAAATATAAATTATCCTCAAATTTTTGCAACATTTGATAAGTAGCTTATTTCATTTTATTTGCACTTTAAAAAAAAAATAACTTCTTATTCGTAGCAGATTTACTTGTATCTGAATATTCCATACCTAAACTGTAAAATTAATGCGATGTGATTAACCATCGGCAATCTGACGATGATTTTTTTTCCCTGTCCTATTGGGATCGGCCCATCGGCAAAATTCAGCCATTGGTCGCAACCCTCTCCAATGTCTGTCGCCACTCGCCATTAGCGAATGAATATCAGCAGTTGGCGACTTGAATTTAGCCCTACTCGCGAAAACAGCCACTAGCATTAGTGAATGACACTCAAAGTAGGGATATCTCAGGAACCGTATGAGCTAGAGACAAACGGTTTGCGGCGTTGTGCTCAGATTTATAATGGCTATACAACAGCATTTTCTACGATAGTCCTGGAGTAAATGAAAATTTTACATCTGTGTAAATGCATAAATTAGACAAACCATGCGTTACGCAAGATGTATTTGGTATGTGGCGAATAGAAATTGTGAAATGGCGAGTACTTTTTAAGGTCTACTGGCAAAGTGGTGACTGTAACTGGATTTAGATTCAAGAAGGTTGATTGGTCGGACATAATTGAGTGGGATTTTTATTCGATGTTCTCCATTTTTTTTTCAAGAACCGTGTCAGTGCCCTCCCGCTTAAAAGCTACAAAATGGTGTAAACACCCAGGGGGCGTCGACTCGGTGATTTACAGTAGTACTGCAATTCCTAAAACCAGGGAACTTAAAGGTTATTGGAAATCACATGTCTCTTGGTTGGCCAATGATGTTATAAAACACTTAAAATTGGAAATTACTTCCCAACATTGCCTTTTGAATGTACCCAAATATGCTGTGAAACAACAGCCCATAGAAGTTATAAAGTCATGCCTTACCTTATCGAAAATTTGCCACAGCGTACTTTACGTTAAAAAGGTAATGTTGGTTAGTAGTTTCCAATTTTAAGTGTTTTAAGATTATTGTTACCAAAACAAATGCTCCATGGCATCAATAAGCAGTCTATAGCCATGGAATTTTAATGGTACTCAAAAAAAGGGCTAAAGAAACAGAAACACTTGAAAAGAATATTGTACCAATGAAAGAACATAAAAAATATAGATGTTCAGGTAATCAGTTTGCTGTATTGACAGCAGTTATCTTGTTATTGGTGAAGGCTCATTATCTATATAATTAAAACACTAACTTCCTTTTGCCATCTGCCTGGCTGGTTGGTTGTTCACGTTTCAAATTTCAGGGCAAATTGTAAATGTCCGTGTGAAAAGTCTATCGTAATTGTAATTTTTGATTTCACTTTTTTTTCAAATTGTAAGTTTGTTTTCTAATTACTGCACGAATACATCCACTACCTGTACATTTTTCCATTATTTTCCAAAACATTCTGTTTACTCGGAGGATTTAAACTCTTAAGATCTGCCGAGCTCTGCAACCCTCCATAAATGGTGTTAACGGCGATAGGCAGCCATCTTTTTTCCTCCAGCTTCTGGCTTGTTCACTTCGCTGTTTCCCTGCCCTTCGGAAAGTTCCCTTCCCAATGCAGATAGCCTTTCCGCATTGAACTCTGCGGAGACTGGCGCTCCACGGGAGTCCAGCTCGCAACCCTTGGGAACCCGTCATACGGTGCCCGCCACCATGGATTGACGAGGTCATCTGTAAGTGCCAAAATTTATAGGTAGTGGATCTTTTCCGGAGGAGTCAATAGTCAATGGTTTCTATTGCCTTATCGAGAATATACACTCCCTGTACCCTCCCAACCTCCCCTCTTGAGTCACCACCATGACTAATCGAGTGGATAAGTAGATGGCTGGCTATCGCCGAAACACCATTTATGCGCAGGTCCAAGCACAGGTGGGTTGCAGAGCTGGGTGGATCTTAAGAGTTTAAATCCTCCAGGGTAACCAGCATCCTTTGAAAAAGATGGAAAAATGTACAGGCAGTGTATATTTTCAATAAGTCAATAGAAACCAATATTGACTCCCCGGAAAAATTGGGCTCTTTCACAATTGTGTCAGTGACTAGTTACTAGTTAGTGTGTAAAACAATGCTTCGTCCGTGTTACTTAAGCCGTTTCCACACTGGACCCCGAACAACGCATTTGGTGTCTGGGCCCCGAATTGTATCCACAGACAAAACACGGCACCCTTCCTTCCACACACCTTTCCACACTGAACCCTGACATCGCAGCCAAGGTCAAGGCCCAAACTTTAGTTAATCTTTCTCTCTTTACAACATTTTCAGCGCTATCGTTATGCTTTTCTCCCCTCCCTCTCCCGTCTCCTCCTCCTGCTTTCCGTTTATCTTGCTATTATTTATTAGTGCTGTGTCGGTTTCATTTTTTACGAATCGGTTCGGTTTCGGTGTTTTTTTTACGAAGGAAACCTCGGTAGTGGTTTCGGTTTTTCTCCACACCCCCCCCCCCCAAAAAAAAAATGCGACTATTTTCATCAAAATTATCCCGTAGACGAGTAGTTTTTCTGATTAAAAAAATTAAGCTACAACAATAACAGATCATTATTGCCACAATTTTTTTCTTCGGGAACATTATTTATTGAATGTGGGGGAATAGGTCGCAAGAAGGAAAGAACAGGTTACTTGACTAGCTACTGCTGCCAATACATTTGGAAAAAGGGGGTGGGGGCAGTTCCTAATGTTTGCATATTCGTTGAGTTTAAAAAAAAAATTTTTCGCTACAACAAAAGAGGAAGAGTGGCTTAACTGTACCATATCAGTTTATTTAAAACGCAAAGCAAGTTTTTAGCTGCGTGCTCGGGGGTCGTTCAGAAATTGACCATTCTTGAAGAATCCATTGTTGAAGTGATAAAAGTAGCCGGTATGCTCTGTAGCAATAAAGTAAAGTAACGTGTTGAAATGATGTCCCCACGAGCTACACTGTGTTGACGTTTTCGCACGTGCGTCAGTTTTGCTCGATTGTTTTGTCCAGAAACGCTAATCTCAAAAAAGAGCGGGATTATACTTGCATAAATGTTGTAGTTGCAGTTTTTGAAAATGCGTTATTTTTTTTTTTTTTCTAAATAGGAAAAATGTATTTATAATTTTTATTCGGTGTTTCTTTTAATAGTCTAATTAAAAAAAAAAACATCAACGTAATAAACGATGTGCCACTCCTGGTGAATGACTGGCGAGGAGCGGTTTGTCAGCTGTAATCTGCTGTGCTAACCAACTCACTCGCTACGTTTGGGAAAAAATTTAACAATCATAGGTTACTTACCTAAATACCTGTAGCGATTTTATTTGGTGCTTATTGCTTAACAATACAAATGTTTGCACAGTGTTGTTCAACTGAGTAATCACAATCGAAATGAAATTCTTCCCGCTCATCGTTGTGGCAGTGACCACATATCTGCTACCGCCATTTTGGACAAAGACGTCGATTAGTTCGTTTACGATATTATGTTATTAATCATAGACAACGATTAGTTTGTTTATAGTTAAACATCCCTGTAAAGACATTCACATATTTATGCAAAGTGGCCTTTTAACATCTCTTCACATATGCTAGCTGCTTTAAAAAAAAAGCGAAACAGACCGGTTTTAAAAAATCGTCCGGTTTTGTTTTGGTTTGTGAGTAAAAACCGAAACCGCGGTTCGGTTTCGGTTACCGACACAGCAGTATTACTTATCAGCGTACCAAAAGTCAGAAGGTTTCCATAAAGTGTGGCCTGTGCTCTAACCCTTTCCGCACTGGAACATGGGGTCCGAGTCAGCGCCTCAAGTCGCGACTTCGAGCAGGACTTGAGAGTGTTGTGGGGGGCCCGGACCTGAGTCGGAGTCCAGACTTTTTTCCCAGTGTGGAAGGGGTACAAGTTCAACATACTTATAAAAGTGCTTTTCTACACTATTATTTTCAGGAAACAATGCCTCTCAAATTACTTCATGATGATTTAGCAGCTAAAAATGAGCAGATTAGGAAGCTAGAAAGTAAACTGCAGGAATATGCAAAATCGATCAAAGAGCACACTCGCACGAAAGAGAAACTTCAAGATACTTTGGAAAAGCAGCAAGATCTTATGTTTAAAACGCAAGAGAGAAAAGATGAGGTAATATCAGAGAGTCAAAATTGGTGCAGTTTGTGCTCCAAGAATTAATTTTACAGATAACATTAACTTGTACTACGTTATGCGACATGACGTCACATGCCGTGTTCTGGGGCAGGCTAGTGAATCGAGTTGTCTGACCCAGGGCGTGGCTTGTGACGTACTGTATTACGATAACTACTCCTGACTGAGATGTGAGGCTTGCAGCAGGTTACCTGACATTTTTGTAAATGACTTTGAGAGAGCTATGATTATTCATTGAACACTCAGTTAAGTTCACCAGTCTCACCACTTTTTTTTTAAACTTGACAAGAAATTCGAAAAATGTAAAGGAGTCCCGTTCATCGACTAGGCTATTTTGCTACATCTCTCCCATGTCATCACTCTCGCCACCTTTTTAACTTTCAACCCTTGAAGCAGTCCTGCACTTCAGCTATTTTGCTAAATAACTTAAAATGCTCCCAAGTCATACTTAAAAATGCTAATAAATCTTTCAAAACTTACTAAATGCTTGCATGCGCTGTTTTGAAAGCCTATGATGATGTATTAATTAGTTTGAATTTTAGCTAATGTTTCAATTTTCTTCTAGCACTGTCATAAGTGAAACAAAAAAACCACCGACAAATAAATCTTTTTTTGTCTTCTTTTCATTGGAAACAATACAGGTCATTGTTGTATTTTTTGGCTTGGAGTAATTCCGTTATTGTTGAAGTGGGATAATTCAAATCTTTCTCTGCATGGAGTATTATGGATGCTATCCAGCATTATTACAGCTATTTTTCACGTGTCATATGTGATCAAGCATCATACAATGTAATTATATCTCTGAAGCTGAGCCTTTTTATAATGTTAATGTTACAACTTTTGTAGCCCATCATTGAAAGACATGTGAAACAGTTAGATCTTCTTATAACGTTTCTGTCTTACAACAATAACTCTAGTTAAACAAGGAAAACTCGTAAGGCTGCTGAAGCAACAGTGCATGCTCAAGTAGTTGTTTAAAAGTACTGGTTTATTTCAAAATTTTGTTGACAAACATTATTTATAAGTTTCATTGTAACATAACTAACAATGTTCGTGAGGTTGCTTCATTGCTTTATTGAATTGAAGCTGGGAAACATGGAATGACCCAACTCAACAATGGCACATTTTATTATAGGAGGGTGGTTTTTTTCCCCTTCATAACATTAAACAGAACTTATTGTAGGATTCTATTTGTTGTGCATAGTTGATAATGTGTTACTTAGCGCAAAAAAAATATGCAACCTGTAATATAATGGTAGGCAGGATCACTCCTACAAAATATTTGGGCCCTTGGGTCATTATGCATTACCCTTTTTAAGCCAGTTTGTGAAGTTAGAACTGGAATCACCATAACAGACTAGCTTCAGAGAAGACAGCTTGGGATAAATAAGTTGTTAAACTTAACATGAAGCTGCATCTGTAGACTGCAGATTTTTGACTTAGCAGATTTTCTTGGCTGTCCCAATAACACTTTTTTACAATTTGATCCATTAGTTAGAAGTACTGGCTGTTGGAAACCAGACGCCATTGCTTACAATTTTTTTGTTGGTTCACTATGCTAGTGCAGCCAATGAGAAACGAGGTTAATAGCTTTTTACAGACAAAAGAAGCAATGTTTTTCTGCAAGCTGTAATTTGTCATTAATTTTATGAATGGCCCTTTTCTTTGCAAAGAATAAAAGAAAAACCAGCCTTTAGGCTGTTTTTTTTCTCTTCTTTTAGTCTTTGCAAAATTTGCAAGATCATTTTCATGACGTAGCAACGCTTAAACCGAATAAATGAGAAGCAAAAACAGTTTGACGTTGACGCATCGTCAGATTTCTGTAATAAAAAATATTACAATGTAAAGAATTTATATTAACAATCGATTACCTTCGTCAGGCTTACAAGAACAGGCACTTGTACTCGTGCCTGTTCTTGTAAGCCTCATGAAGGTAATTCATTGCTAATGTAAATTCTTTAAATTGTCATGTTTACCGCAATTTGCCGATGCGTCAACGTCAAACTGTTTTTGCTTCTCATTTATTTGGTTTAAGCGTTGCTGCATCTTGAAAATAACAGTTGAAAACCAAAGTGGAATATGCCTATCAACATTTAGAATCTGTCACGAACACCTTGGAACTATATACAGGGTGAGACAACTAAAGTGTTACGAGCCGATGTCCTGTGAATGGCTAATGAGAGAATAATAATGATAGAAATGCAATGATGGGTGTGATGGGGGATGTTCACATGAGAAAATAGGAATGACCTTGAATTGAAATTTCAAGGTCATCCTCGTGCTATCTTCCAAACGAGATACGATACGGCAAAAAAAGTAAATTAGAAAGTTGGACGCAAGGAGGCAATTTTTTATCAGGTTTTAAGGCCGCTAAAAATTAATTAAGTGGTTCTCAGTAGTGGTACTAAAAAAAAATGGATGCGAGCGGGCGGAATATTTTTTTTAACTTTTTATTCGTGGTTTTCAGATGCTTTTTTTTTTACCAAAGAAAACAAAATCAGTAGCTTATATTTTGTCGTGGAGTACAATATCTCTGTTTTAATGCCAGAATAAGCAGACCTTGCAGATTTGTTAAGTCTTTCTTTAGATCCAAGTTTTCAGTTCTGGCATGCCTCTGAATGGCCCTTAGATTCGTTTCGAGGCGATCATGTGAATGGAACAAAGTGTTGATGTGTTCATCGGCTCCAGTAAGTGTTTGGTGAAAGCAGTGATGCATGATTGGAATATTTATTTTCTTAGACGATGTCATAGAAAACGTTTCGTGCGCTAAGAAAAAAACCCGTGCGTGCGTGCGCTCCTGAGAACCACTTAATTGACTTGAGTGGTCTATTCAAGAAAAGGCCACCAAACTCTGCATGGAAATGCTGTGTCTGTGCTTTAGTTCTATAGTTATCAAATATTGTAGTTTAACACTGAATTGTCACATTGCGCAAAACCAAGACGAAGTATCAGCATGTATTTTTGTTACCAATTCTTATCCGATATCAATAATAAAATCACCCGCTGCTGCTTGCTACTAAAATTTCCCCAGTGAAGCAATGCATTTTCAGTTCTAAACTATTGAATTTTAACTGGCTTGCAGGATTGGAGAATCAGGCTGGAGGCTAAGGAAAAAGAACGACTTGCTCTCAGCGAGAAGTTAAAATCTGCAGAAATGTTGAAGGAGCAGCTATTCCATAAACAGGAAGCTGTCGATGAAGTGAAAGGTTTCCAAACACAGGAGATGGCTAAAGTGAAACACATGGTAAATAATATATTTCCATACTCTTATCATCTACATTTGTCCAGCTGTTCTTGCAAGGCCTGTGTTTGAGGGTCCTTGAGCCAAGGTCAGCGTGTCAATAGTTTGTTACTAATTTTAGTTGCTAAACTGTCAACAAGAGCTGCAGAACACCCAAGGAAAACTGAAAGATGCCTTGTTGGATTTGACCGAGTCAAAAGAAACCATAGATTGTCTTCGTACTGAGGCTGAACGTCTTCAACAACAGCTAAAGAAGGAAGAGGCAGAAAGGTTGGTATCATCAGATAGACTATTACACTTTATTCTTGGAGATATGTTTTATCTGTTGGACAGCCAGATTACAGCATCACTGTGATGATCATATGAGTAAAGGACTCACTTCGAATTGGTGGGTCGGTAGTATTAGATCTTAGTTGGTTGCTGTATGCCATTTAATTTTATTGTGTATTTAACTTGCAGAAAAAGAAAAACAGTTGAAGACTCTGGTGCAACTATAACCATAAAGCAGTTAGAAGAAACTAACAGAGCGTTAGACAAAAAATTAGAATCTCTTTCCACAGAGCTGAATGAAGTGAGTTCTATCAAGATTATATTTCCTAGCGAGAATCTAATGTTTGCATACAATTTTCAGTAATTTGATTGGACTGTGTATGTTGTTTTTGTGGTGCTTAGAGTTTAACGAAATGCAGCAACATGGAAGGGACGTTGTCTGATCTACAGGATGAAAATGATGCTCTTCGTCATAATTACGAAACTCAAAGCGAGCAGTCAACTAAACGCTTGGAAAGCAAAGATACCCAGATTGTACACTTGGAAGAAAGAATAGCCACTTTAGAGCAGCGGTTAGCTTCAACGCCTCTGACTGGAGATGATCAAGTGCAAGCATTAATTAATGAGGTACCATACCACACGTTAAAAAAATTTATAGCCTGATTGTGAAGTTCTCTTCTCATATTTCATCTGTATTGTAAAGTTTTGAATGCATTATAGCTTGAAAGTAAGTATCTTAACAGTACATCCTTCAATACCTGTTTTAAAATTGTAAAATGTGTTCTATTTTCACTTAATACCAAGGTGTTTAAACTTGTCAAAAATCTCTGATTAAGTCGGTGCAGAAATGTACTCATGCTGATGTTGTTTGTAGCATGTAAAAGATTCTAGGTATGTCCGAGCAAAATTGATTCTAACTTAGCAGTTCAAAAGTGTGTTAATTAGACTCTTTCCCCCATTTTTCTAGTCATTGTGGAGTTTTTAATCAAAATTCCTACCTGTCTTCGGGATATTTAAAAACTTGGGAAATAGTCCCGATTTGGTAGTTTTTCTTTGTTAACTGCAACAGACGCATGAATTTTGTTGTTTTTCAGCGCGATGGTTTGGAACAAAAGTTGGAAGAATCGCGTCATCATTTGAATGAGGTCAAGTCAACGTGGAGTGAAAAAATAATGAGCTTAGAAAAGCAGATTTCTCATCTTAGTGAGAAAATGGCCGAAGACAGTCAGGAAATGCGCCGTCTTGAAGCTGATGCTGACAAAGCTAAATACCACATGACAGAAGAGGTTAGTTCAAACAACAACTAGCTTAGAAATAGTTCCATAGTTTTACTTGAAGTAAATTGATAAGAGATGAATATCGATAAAAAAATAAAGATTACATAATATAAAAGCATTACCCCATCGACCTCTTGAGGCTTACAATGTAGATAGATGACAAGATGCCCAGGTGAGCATCATAGAGTGGCTTCCACCTAGCTGAGCTGGGCATTCTGGTGGTCTGCAGTGCTAGTAGAAAGAAAGCACTGCGTGTGGTGTGGGTGTACGTGTGTATTGTTTTTGCCGTCCTACCATGTACATTCGGGAAGAGAAAGGCCCCAGAAATGTGCTTGTGATCGTTTCGATTTTGGTATGTAAATGATCCTAGCTATTTTGTAGCAAAATGTCACTACTATCTCAAAATAACCATACAGTTAAAAAGGACATTAATTCTACTTCTCCTTTTTCCTATATCTCTGGTCGTTGGGTAACAAAACTGCCGTAAAGTGATATTTTGAGGTAATTTAGTCAATGCCATGGAGTAAGGCTCGCTCTTGCCCCTTTTCTCCAGCCTATTTTTCAGTTTTTTAAAGGGGTAGGGTTCGACTTTAAAGGATCGGCATCGGCTGATATTTTTTCATACGATACTCGGTCCATATTTGATCCATGGTTCTTATAGATGCTGGAAATACTGGAAAATACTTGAAAAATATTTAGACACTGGAAAATACTGGAATATACTTGAAATTTAATTTTGATACTGTAAAATACTTGAATTTTTAACTCAAGCTAAAGTAACGGTTTTCTCGTGCAATTAAAACAAATTTGTCGTAGTTGTTACGATTTGTCGTACGTGTTAAATATACTGGAAAGTACTTTAAAAAAATATTGTCGTGCTTTATGAACCCCGTTGATCGGTTTATTTGTCTGACACCGATGTCGGCCTCACTGCCAACGTACATTGTGCACATGCCTTTAGAAAGTAAATAAGCTATGCCAGTCCTCAACTTTGATTACTAAAAACACGAATACTAACGTCTAGTGCATTAAGCCATTACAAAAAATAAAAGTTGGTTTACAAACCCCGCCCGCAACGATTTTTTGACGAATATAAAAAAACGACACGCCAAAAATAGCAGTTACAGATCAAAAATGGTCCTTTGTGGAAAATGGAAATATATAAAATTATCATTCTTGTCGTTAAATAATGCTATGGACACGTGGTAAGCAGAATTACGAGGCATTGTTCTTTGTTTTTACCCAAAATAAAAAATAGTTCCCCAAAATGTATGGAAAATACGGTTAAAAAATTAAAAATATAATTTTGCCTGCCCGCTCGGATTTCTTGTGAAAAAGGCCCGAGAACCAACTTTGTTTTTCAAGTGGCTTTATGTTTAAGTCGTTTAACTAGTAACATTTTGTAACGCCGTGAAATAAAAAGTATAAAAATAAATGGTTATTATAATTTTATTTTCAATTATACAAGATAACAGTATTGTATTTCTTAATTCTTACTAAGTGTATTCAACGAAAAAATGAACCATCCTCTACTTTGAATGTTCGAAATCAATCGATCACAATTGTAACGCTCAAATTCAAAAACAAAAATAAAAATACACACTGTACGGTATTTTGCGAATTTTCGATAGGCCTAAT
>JAHWFP010168323.1:21383-36670 GCA_023313725.1 Lithobius niger | reverse complement strand
CGATCGCGAGTGCCGAATATTCGGCCGATAGTACTCTTAGGGTTAAACCACTGACATAACTGAAAACAGGCACGAGATGCTGTTTTGGAGAGAATGGGAACGAGTCCCCCCTTCCCCTGCAGATGTATGTGACTGCTCTGATGTTGCCACCTATAACCGCCACCACAATGTCCCTCAGTGTTGGACCACTAGAGGACTGCGTTTAATACTGCCTTTGTCCTTTGTCAACAATCCGAGCGCTGCCCTGGACGTGCTGGTGAACAGCATAGGGTACGTGTCCAGTACATGAAAGGCACCCCTGCCGTCCAGTTTTTTTCTGTTGCTCTGCAAGGGAATAATGGCCAGTTTCTTGGATACCCTGCGACGGAGTAATGTCTTACCACAACAAACGGAGTGCACAATTATTCTTTTCCACGGATTTTCGTACGCATCTCTCCCATGTACGGCAAGGGTCTACAGACTCCATTTGGCCAATCATTTTGCTTAACTCTCTGGCCGAAATAACATCATGCATTTTGAGCTGCACACGAACGATTGTGGCAGCTGGTGTTAAGTGAAAGTTTAACATTGCAAAAACACGACGAGCTTTTCCTTGCTCAAAAAAAAATAAAGAGTCCTTTCATGGCCTCGATTGAAATTATGGTTGTACGAAGAGCCAGAATGACTTGGCTTGCCCTAGTGCGGCAGTTATCACGGCATTACACAAGGGCCATTCACAAGGAAATAACATCACGCACTTTGAGCTGCACACGAAAGATTGTGGCAGGTGGTGCTAAATGAAAGTTCATTGCAAAAACACGACGAGCTTTTATTCAGAAATTGATTTCCTTGCTCAAAAAAACAAGGTCCTTTCATGGCCTCGATTGAAATTATGGCTGTACCAAGAGCCAGAACGACTTGGCTTGCCCTTAAGATTGACTGGGTGAAAGCTCATAGTAACATTTTTCAAAATGAATCAGCTGATCAAGCTGCTAAGGACGCCACAACTCTTGCTGACTGCTGCCTACCCCAGTGTCTCATTCTAAGCATCACTGGAAAACAGATACATTGAACGAGTAGCAGAAGCGATGGAATCTCTCTGATAAGGGAAGACCTGTTTTTCCCTTCCTGCCAAAAGTTGCCATTGAATAGCTCCCTCTTCCGTTCACAACTGTACAACTAATCACTAATCACGGCAATTTTGGAAGCTATTTGGAGCGTATCAAAAAGAAAACAGATCCCAGTTGTGCTTGTGGCTTTCCCATCGAAGACCAGCAACATATCTTGGAGGAATGTGATCTACACTACCCATTTCGAAGTCAAGCTAGAGCAGTTTTCCTCCGTGATGTGGTGCCTGCCGGCTTCAATTGGGGCCAGCCTGAGGCCTGCATACGGGATTATAGGAGGCCCTTTTGTGAACTTTGTGCCAAACTTATTCTAGATCACGACGTGTCTTGATGGCCTACTTCTTTCTGTGGCTTGCCCACAAAGATGAGTGGTTGCTCTGTATTTTTTGTTGGTGCTTTGTTACCTCTTTTCTTTTTAAATGTTCTTAGTAGGGATGTGCGAGTAGAAAAATTTTAATTCGAGCCGAGCCGAGTTTGCAACAGAAGAATTCAGTATCGAGCCGAGTTCGAGTATTTGATGAAAATATTTTGTTTGCAAGTTTCTCTTCAATTTGGTAAGATAATAAGAACAAAGATGGTGCTTAGCTGACTGTGTGGGTCATGGTTTTCCAGTTTTAAGGATATAACTTGAAAGTGGTTTCAATTATTGACTTTTAATCTGCACCATTGGAAAGCTCTCTTCGAGACGATCGATTTGGTATATTGGAATGTTAAAATCGGTCAAAAATTGACGAAGTTATCGCATTTTCGCTGGATTCGAGTTTTTCGAGTATGGACGCGAGCAGCGAGCCGAGTTCGAGTACAAGTTTCATTCTCGGCTCGGCTCGAATTTTTCGAGTATCGCACATCCCTAGTTCTTAGTCTGATCCACTTCTGGCGTTTTACTTTATTGGCAAATGTGTTTGTATGGATAATGCTTTGCTGTTCCCCGCCCCATGGGTTTCTCCTCATGGGGCTCTCCGGCGCCATGTCTTCACGGATGGATGCGCGATAAATCATAAAGGCTTGCCCTAGTGTGGCAGTTATCACGGCATTACACAAGGACCATTCTGAGAAGACAACCGAAGACAACAAGTTAGCAAGTTAGCATTTCTGTATCAACAAGCCACTCAAGCAAGCAAACCAAGCTAAGTGTAAATCAACACAAATCACGCACTCTTTAGTATTAAGGATACAAAAAAAAAATGTTTCTCGGGCACTGGATATTCTCCTCACAAAATGCCTAATGTTTTTTTTTTTGGGGCGGGGGGGGGTGTATAAATCCACATTTTGGTAAAATAAATCTGAATTATTCCTCTTTGCTTGTAAAGCACCATGTCGGCTGATAAAAGTGTAAGCTAGTCACATTCTAAATTCCTTCCATTATACAGTATTCAACATGTTGTTCAAGTGGGAGTTCTTAATACATTTGGAGCCCGACTGTATAGAACGTAATTGACACTCTAGGCTATATTGTACTGGTCATTAAATAAAAAAAACAAAATACATGTACCTCACTTTTTGTGTGACCTTTTTTGTCTGAGAAAAGTTTTGAAATTGAGTACAATTTCCATACCATAAACTCTTTTTGTGAGACACTAAAGCCACGTTTGCTCCATGAATAAAAAATTTTGCTTGTCAGCCAGCACACTTTTAAGATCCTACGTCCGAGCTGATCGAGCATTTTGCAATATGTGGTCAACAGGCCTCGGCAATATCACTGCAACCTTGTTTTTATTTTTTTTTCTTACTTGCAACTCACTTCCAGAAGTGTACCCAAGTTTCGATGGCACAACCCCTCGTCTTTCATAAAGTTGTCAAATTTTTCCCGCAGCTGGCAGGCGTCCGGAAGATTAAATACATCGACTCCACTAGTGAATTATCATGCCAATCAACTTTCGAATGCAACAATCCACTTTTGTAAGTGATATGTACTGTGTCTCGTGAACGTCAGCCAGTTGCAGGCACAATTTTAATTGATTTACTAAGGGCTAAGGATTGTGCAACCAAGAACGGTGCTTCAGTCCAATTCTGTTCTACTAAAATTGTCATATTTAAATTCTACAAACGTTATAAATTAATACAGACACAAACCTATTTCCGCTGCCTTTTAGACTAAAATGTCCGCGGAAATTGAACCATTGATCTTTGAGATAGGGGCCATGTCAGTAAGGCTGCGCAACATGGCTTCAGGGCAAAAGTTCAATTTCCGATTAAGCAGTGCGACATTTAAGTCATAGGTATACATCTGTATTAATTAATCACTAATCGAGCCCATTTGGCTTTCCGTTACTGACCATTGGTACAAATATTGCACATCATAACACCGATTTTGTTTGCACAGTGATGGACTAATAAGTGAATCAACATAAAAGTTGTTGCACCTTGTTTACGTACGTCAGTACTGTATTTCGTAAACTATATGTCTACAATGGTGGAAAGCACCCTTCACCGTATCAGCAGAGGCAAAAAGCATTGGGAGTAACTTGCACCTGATTTCCACAAGAACTAGTAGTAATTGCAGTACTGGAAAGAAAATAAGCAGCGTGCCGTAATATTTCTACCGAGTTACCCAAGCACTTTTAAGTTGTGCGATAAAAATGATTAGTTCAATAATGAAAGGCGTTAATGGAAGATTTGGGCTTCGCAACTTTTATTGTTTCTTTTCCACACATTAGTTGAAAAATAAAAACACTTCCCAAAGCATTCGAAAAAGAAAGCAATACCTTTCTTAAATTCGTGTATATTCATGTTTTTATTTCTCAAGCAACCAAATAATATGCCATGGGAAGATATGTTTTAATTTTGAACTTGCAAAGATGACCGTGCTATTAATGGATGTTCCGTTAATGTCTAATGGAACAACCATTAATAGCATGGTCACGAAGAAGTAAATCACTTGTTTTAAACTTTTGTTTTGCACCGCAAGTTATAGATACGCCATTTTATTCTAATGACACTAAGTAATCAATTTGTTGAAGATTTGAGACTTAAGTTTGTTTTAAACAGAATTATTTAGCCACAAAAAAATATGCATTGACAAACCTAAACACAACTTAACTGCAGAAATCAGGTACAAGTTGTGGAAATTAGTAGCTGTGCTGTGAGTGTTACCTGGGGATCGGCCGGGGAGGGGACCATGTAGTGCTGCACCTCCCGGGAGAGCGAGCTCTGCGAGCTACTTCGAGACAACTGCAGGGGAACAAACAGCAAGATGCAAAATCATCAAGCAGCGCATTCACTGATTTGCAAACACCTTTTCAAACCATCAAGACCTTTACTTTGCTGCAAAAAATCTTTGTCATAATGCAAAACAAAACAAGCAAATGTGTAAAGCAAAGCAGAACAGCACCAAACGCATGCAAATAGCACAAAACGTCGCAACCAATATTTGCAACAAATTTTGTAACGTAGTTCGCCCTTTTTGTCAAACACTTACCTCCTCCACACTCATTCCCTGTCATGTAACAAAGTAATAGAAAATTTATTTACAGAAAATCATTTTTATATTTTTCTGTGTGGTTTGGGTCTCATTATTAAAATCTAAGAACCAGTTTATCACCTTAAACTAGGAATTCAGTCTTGTCTCGCTGTGTCATGTTCTTCCAACTGCTGAAGCTGTATTATTATTTCGTGACGGAGACAGAAAATATTGCTACAAAATTCACATTACCTCTTACATACTAAAATCAGTCTGTGAACGAGTGCATTTCTAGAGTACTCCGCTTCCCAAACGCAAAAGATGGGCTTAAGCGAGGCTTGAACCCAGGAATCTCCAGAACACGAGATGGTAGTGGTAACAATCCTACTACCCACTCTCTCCAGGTAAATTGGGATAAGTTGTGCCTGAGTTGCAAGAGAATTTATTAAGATGAGACGAGACTGATGCTGACACAACCTATAGTGAGCATTTGTGGGAAAAGTACCCTTAGATCCTGGGTGCAAGCAACCCACACACAAACGTTCTGCAAAGTTACTGTATATTTTTATCTGTACAAAACAGAGGTCCAGCAGGGCTCCTTGTAAGCCAGGGTCATTACGCAAGTGAACACCCTACTGTCCCCCAACTGAGACTGAGATCTAATCACAAAGTTTTGTTAAATGGCACCATAATAAGCAATTTTATTACTTCAAATCCTGAAACTAGGATGTGATAAATATAAAGTCCTTAGTAGTTTCACTGTTCATTAACTACTACTTGGCTAACAAAAAATCATTTATACAATATAGCTACATGAACGTATTAACAATTTCTTTACCACACCCTTTTTTGTTGTATTTTACCAAAAGTGGCCCACTGGGCACTTGTATCTAACGTCCAGGCTTCAGTCGCAGTCGAGCAAAATGTAAGAGTTTTACACGTAAGAAAAAACATGATTCTGTTATAAGATTCTTTCTGTAACGATGGGCAACAAATAGATTATAAGGCCATTAAAAAAAGAAAGTTGGTTCTCAGGGCCTCCCGCACCGATTTTTTTGCGGGTAATAAAAAGAAACGACGCGGCAAAAATACAAGTTACAGATCAAAAATGATCCTTAGTGAGAAATGAAAAAATAAAATTACCATTCTTGTCGTTCAATGATTTTATGGACACGTGGTAAGCAGAATTACAAGGCAGTGCTCGTTATTTTACACAAAATAAAAAATAATTCCCCAAAACGTACGGAAAAATAGGGCCAAAAAATAAAAAAATAAAAATAAAATTCCGCCCGCTCGCACGAATTTCGTGAGAAAAATGCTCGAGAACCGATTTTTTTTTTTTTAATTCTCAGCTTTTGTTTACAAGCTGATGCTTGATTAAAGATTACATCCATTTAAAAACGCTGACATCTTTTTACTAACAAATTGTTGGAAAAACGTTTACGGTTGTCATTTTTAAGTAATTCCTCTACCCGATAATTGCAGTACTTAGGAAAATCAGCGTGATGAGAATTCAACTTCAAGTTGCATTAAACTTGAATCTAAATAAAAGCCCACCTCGGTACAGATTTGATCACCAGAATTATTGCTAAACTTTCTGGTAGAATCTCCTGTAACTTAAGTTTAATGTATGTGGTATCATTGTTCATTACGTATGAAAAGAAAGGAGATCTAGAAAACCAAAATAACATGTTGGTCAAGTCCAGAACTAGGAAATATAATACAAACTGTTGATCAAGTCACAATGCACTTGATTGCACACGTGCATTACTTTCCTAAAGATTTGGTCGAGACAAAATTTGTGCTCGATTTCATGCCTCTTTAGTGTTGTATCAGTCTCATCTCAGCCAACTTTTACTTTGCCTAGTCTTCATAGTTTTCATAGTTTGCCTAGTATTCATAAGTTTAGCATATTTTTGGAATTTTACGAATGGCTGAAAATATTTCCGATCGAAGATGGTGAAAATTAATTAGGTGGGTTTATACCTAAACATTTAATAGACTTTAAGAAGCAACTAAGTCCAACTGTTTTTATGTTTTGTTATTGATAGCATTTAAGTTGCCATCTGCTGTTGTTTGATCAGAATAATTAGTTAATTCTTATGCTCAACAACCAACTTAATGTTGCATTTTGCGAAGGAAGTTAAAGAGAAGTAAGAAGGATAAAACAAAATTAATAAATGATTCAGTAAATTTCCTAGGATTAAAAAAAAAAAGACATTTTAAAGATAAAAATAATTTAATAAAATACTTACTTTTAAAATTAGAGTAGCTCATAATACGCGATTCCAGGCTTAGCCAAAAATCGCGGATCTTGAATTAAGCTTCTGACGAAGTTTATTTTCAGTGGTAGGGGATTATTGCTATGTTTGGGGTCATTAAAGTTTCCACCGACGATCGCGGAAAAGAACATTTCTCGCGGAAATCAATTATTTCCCCCAAATCGCACGTTTTTTTTACCAAATTTTTAGGTTTGGGTAACCTTTTAAGCAGGGAGTTAGAAAAAATTGCCGTAGCCTGTCATGGAACGAGTTGTTTTTTTTCCGTCACCTATGGAGTGAGGCACTAATGAAATATTTATTCTTGCAAAAATTATTAATATAGTCCAATTGTGGAAACTTGTAAGTCCCTACCATGACAGGTATGAAGTAGGCGTAGATGTAGGCTCAGCTAAAAAAAAAAATCAATTTTTTTTTTAGGGGTGGGGGCACGGAATGTCGTGGAAACTTAATTTTATTGACGTGGAAAGTCGTGGAAACCCATATAATGGTTGCCGCGGAATTCCGCCGAAAAAGTTAAATTTTCAGCACGGATTTTTTGATTTTTGGCCGCGGACAATGAGCGACTTTATTTAAAATCTTGCTCAAGTTTGTTTAATTAAATGCTCAATGCCCAATACTGTATCATTCAAAGAAAAAAAAGTGCTAAGCCACGTTCTCCATCATTTGTTCATCCACTAATGCTACAATCACTTTTCTCTTCAATAATCTATTTCATTACTAACTTGTGTCATTATTTTTCCGTGGATAAGTTTAGTCCGTCCCCCTCCATTCCATACAGAAACCTTTGTCTTGCACGGAAAGGCTGATGAAAGCCTTGAAACCCCCACACTACTTTAGGAGGTACGGGGGGAGGGTACTGTGCCAATACAAGGTCTAGTCTTTTCTGAATCAATATGACGGCCTTTGCAGCTAATCCAGAATAAAATGCCAAATCGTGTTGTTACATGTCCCCCCCCCCCCCCATGGTAGTTATTCAAAATATTCGTTGCTGCTCTCGTTTACTTCCCAGCACAGTGCTCTACAACCAATGTCCCGGGAAAACAAGCAGTGCCACTTCTTTCCATGTCCCCCGTTATTCCTTTGGATATGTTGACCCCATTGGTCAGAGCCCATCTTTCCAAATACTCCCAACTTCAACGTTCTGAGATCCTCAACTCCGTCATATCGTTTTCCACTGTAACCTTGGACATTATTCACATCTTCGCTCTGTAAGCTGACCGCTGGGCCTAGAGCTTACATTAATACAGCCCCCAATTTAATCGCCTGAACTTTACTTATTCGCCTATTCCCCTAATTCCATCTTCGGTGCACTTGTGTGGTTATATGGTTCCCCTTCTGTGGGTAACCTCTAACTCCAATTCCCAACACAGACCACCAACACAACACCACCACCAGCACCAACACCAACACAACACCAACACAATAAACCTACAGGACATCTTGACTCAGCTGGTCTTTGTAAGCAAGAGAAAATCACCTATTCTCATCTTTCGAAACGAAGCTATAGTAAAGGAGACTGTTGACCCTAATTATGTGGTCTAAAAGTTAATAAAAGTCCACGAGAAGCTGTAAACTTTGTGACACATGACGATAGGACTGGTACTTTTAATTTTGGTATAACAACAAAAAACTACAGATATGCCTTTTACCAAATGTCAGTTCCGCCACATAATCCCTATATTATTTGTAAGGCTGTACCGAGCACATTTTTTCCTGCCAAGCCAATCCCAAGCTGAATGCCTGGTACACCGAGCAAAACCGAGCCAAGCAGAAATGAGCACCTTTATTAAACAGTACTTGCAAATACCAAGCAACATGAAATGTAAGCGAATGTCCGAAAAAAGCATAAAAAAAGTACTTAAATCTGCACGAATTACCTAAAAATGTTGTTCCTGTATTGAATTCTGTGTTAGCTGTTTAAACTTCCTGCTGCAGTAACCATGCATCTACCGTAATCATCGACTGGAATTCAGTAACCGCCAGGATCGCCTGCCAAAACTAGACGCCAGCCGCACCGCTCGGCTCTCCGAGCATTGCCGATCATACTCTGCTCGGCAGCTCGGAATCGCTACAGCCTTATTAATGACAAAGGGATTAAAACTTGGATATTGGCATCAGTACCGGAATCGGTAAACCTTCTTAAACTGGACGGCATCGTATAGTACTAGTAAAGTTTGTATTGGTGTAACCTTACTATCTACCAAACAATCATCGTGCCTATCCTGAACCGGTACCAAAACACCTGTCTATCTGTCTATACTGTCTCGCATCGCACCCCTTCTTGCAGTTTGGCCACTACACAGATCAAAACCCAAAAGGTAGCAATAAGAATAAAATTTGTTGGTGTATCACATGGAAACTGGTAACTGTATCCATATGACTTAACTACAAATATTAATCACTAAATATTTTTATTCCTGTTATGAAAAACATTGCCATAGTCTCAGACAGGTTAGGTGTCACCAGAAGCATGCACGACCTCTGAGACGGCAGGGGCAACCTTTAGTAAAGGGCATGCTGATGGTTTTTATTTTAAGCTTGTCACTCTGTTTTCACCCTTTTCTGCCCTTTTCTTGATATCCCTGGCCTTCTTTTTACCCTTTTTATGTCTCTTGGCCCTTTTGCTTGGCTCCAGCACCAGCACTTTCACTGAAGAAAAGCAAAATAGGGCCTATTTTTTTCCACAAAGGGTACGAGAAAGGGCTGCGATACAGCACCACTACGTAACATGCATTCGTCTGCCGTGTTGATTTTCTTGGCAGTGTTCTTTTATTGCCAATGATTCTTTAATACACAATGTTGTCTCTGGCAAGGAAGGCATCACTACGTCAGATTGTGTAATCCCTAAAGGATCCGACAAATTTGAGTTGACTTCTAAAGATTCATTAAGACTTAAATCATTACATTCAACTTGGCTGCCCTTTCACTCGTCGCTTAAGACAAAACTCCAATACCCTTCAAATTTGTACTATTTCGTGAACGAAACTATTCCACAAAGGAATGAACTGTATTTAAATTAAATAAAGACGAAAATGTATTTTCAGGCAAAGTAGGGCACAACTACATTAATCATCGAGTCAACTTTGGATTTGTGGATCTGACATACAGTACTAGAATTAAGATTCATTAAGGCACTTATAACGCTACATATGACATGTCCATTGAAACTGTAGGGATAGTCCAAGGGGCTTAGAAAGAATTCCCGTTCAAAACGGACTCTCCAATTTTGAGCGTAGTCACGCTCGCATTGCTCTTGTTTCTGGGCAGAATGTTTCCCAATTTTCTGAACCGCGAATAATCCTTCAGTGGTTGAGGCAAAAATTCTTACACGAACGAAGTCGGAAAAAGCATGGCCCACACTTTCGACGACCGGAGAGACGATCATCCGTCATATTCGACGATTACATTGGCTATTCCTAAATCAGATATCCCGATAAAATCTGTAGCACTAGGATAACCCTAAATTACTTCAGTATAAGAATACGATCGCTCTCGATTATGCCAAAATGTGAATTGATAAGGAACGTTGTCAGATGGACAATAACGGCGGAGAGCTTGGCTGGGCGCCATTTCTTTGATTATTGGGTATTGAGTATTAAATTAAATGTATTTTAGCTAGAATTTAAAGGTTAGTATTTTGAAGAAAGTGAGAACTGTCTAGTGACAGTGTAATAATTTAAGACAAGTATGATTTACTCTTAATTTGTGCCTAAACTAAGTCCCCAGAATTGCACTGTATAAACTGAAGTGTGGATGCGGGCAGGCTCACACATCCTTTTAATCCTGAAAAGAGGGGTAAAACACTACAAACAACTTTTAACTTTGACACTAAGCAGTCATTACTTACCTCTGTCGTTGTTAAGCCATCACCACCGTTGAAGTGCGGTGATCCTGACCGTGACCCGGGATTGGCAATTTGGGGCTGCTGGATGCCAGAGCTAAAATCACTGTAGTCATTGGACGAAGACTCAGGCACTGCAACAAGATTTAAGTCTTGTAAAACATAGCAGGAACAAAATAAGACATTAGATTTAACAAGCACAAAACAGGACTGGCATTAGATTTAAAACCAAGCAAGGGTGCAGTCCTTAACTACATGATGACTTGGATTTCTTGGAGGAATCGAAGGAAATGTTTTCACGACCATTTGTTACCCTGGAAGGAACCCTTTCGAACATGTTGAGTGTAATTGCATGTAATTTTCATTTTGTATCTAAATTATTGCAGGTTTTTTAATTTATGTGGTGTGTATTGTCTGTTTTGGACATGTCATTGTTTTGATTTAAGTGTATTTCTATTTTTTCATGTGGAACAATATACACTTCGTTATATTGTACCTTTGTTTTTTGTTTTTTTGTGTGTTGTAAATATTGGGTTGATTGGTGTTCCTTACCTTCGGATGCATTGCTTCTGGTGCATTGGTTTTGTGCATTTAGTGGGGTGGAAATATATGATTGTAAATATGATTGCGATGTTTGGGTTCATAAAAGGAAAATTGGAGATTTAATATGACCTGGTTGCTTGTCCTTTGGTTTGCTCTTGAAATTATGAATGTGGTTGTGTCAAGTGTATGTGAGTGTTACAACCCTTCTTACTTTCCTGTTTCCCTACCCTTTGCACAAAACCCTTTTTTTCCCGTCCCCTGTTTCCCTGCGTCCCTTCGCAACTCTCAGGTTTGCAACTTCAACATATAAACCTGACGATTAAAGACGAGCAATCCGACCGGATGGTAGGATTCACAATCGCGCCTACGCTGTTTACATAATTCAACCTTCTTATATGTTAATTCGAACAAGGAGTGGGGGTTTGACATAACATTTAGATGTTGTCGTTGTTTGTGTTGTGTTGCGTTCATATACACGTTACCATTGTGTTCATATTGCATGTGTGTTCAATTTTTTTTAAGGTATGCTATTTTAAGCACTTTATTTTGATGGTTTGTTTCAAGCTTAATAATTTCAGTTGAGTAATAACTCTTTTAATTGCATCTAGTCTAATTTAAGTGATAGAACCTACATTTGACGTTTTCAGAAATATTTATGTATGTTTTGGTGTTCAACGTGCGTTCTTATATGTGTTCCCCTCATGTTTCACGTGTTTTATATGTTTCATCATGTTAAAATTTAATCTTGAATAAATGGGATCCTTCCGGATTTTAACTTAAGGGCACAGGGATGCAAGAAAATATGTTTTCTAACAGAATTTTTGGGTTAAAGGGGGGACCTAGTGTGTAAATTTTTTTAATAGCTTTGTTAATTTCTTTGAGGGGAGGGGGGGGATGAAACATGTAACTGTGAAGCGCTAATTAGTGTCATATATCACGTTACTGAGGGCACTACACAAGCTTGTATACTTGCCCTATATTTTAAACATATTTCATCATCTTTAAACGTCATCCTTGGCGCTGTGGGCCGACCAGTTCTTACCGGTCAACCCAGCCCCAGGAAGGATTATCTTTATGCATTTCAATGGAGTCCTGCATGATTGCATCATGCCGGACCTCAGTGAGATGCAAGGGGGTGGGTAAAAAAAGGGTAGTTGCACTTCATGACTTATGAAATTAATCTCTTTCACGACTGAGATGCAACTTGTCGAGAATAGTGCATCGATTTGATCAGGTTAATGGTTTTATTGCGTGAGACAGATCAGGAATGATGGAAGGGCCAATCCACATAAATAAGATTGGCGCCATCATTCATGATTTTTAGCGATACATAGTTTCTCTATGCGGTTGGTTCTGACGTGGTCTCTCCAATGTATGCTTAGGCTACTGTTGTGCTGGATCAACGCTAGTTATTTGTGTCAGTTAGTGTGTTCTTCTGTTCCCCAACTTTGGCAAGTAACTTTTAGCTTTAACTTTCACGCAATACTTTACTTTGTTACAGTTTTTCCTACAGGTCATACTTCTGAAGTGTCCCCTAACACTTGGGTTGAACTAGTTGACTCCAATGCAGACCACTTGTGTGCTCCTTGGCTTTTAAGAACGTTACAATGTTTCAAAACACCATACCATTCCAAGTGATCCTTCGAGCTCTTTCATTGGCACTAACCTCAATGAAATCACTAAATACAGATGCAAACCTATTTACGTTGCCTTTTGGACTTATATGTCAGTCTGGCCAAGCGGTAGAACCTCGGCCTTTGATTTCAAAGGTCCTGGGTTCGATTCCTCGCTCAGGCAGTCTGACATACAAGTCCAAAACGCAACGTAAATAAGTTTGCATCTGTATTTAGTTATTTCTTGCGCGCCTTTGGCTTTCCCGTCCTTACTCAATGAAATCTGTAGCTCGATTAAATTTTTTGTTATCTACCAAAAATTAAAATATTCAAAAAATAAAGGATGTCCTAAAAAGTACCAATCTAAAAGTGATTACAAATGAGTTGAATCATTATTGTATGAACTACTTCCATACCCCAGGCATACACGAATGTAATCCAACTAAGGCTCCTGGCCAGTTTAATTGAATTTTGGAACCAAAAACTGAAATTCAAGCTGTGGACGTTCGGTGTAGTGTAACTATGAAAAGAAATATTTGGCTCAACGTCCATTTCAACTACCGAGGTTACCTCGGGATGGAAAAGGGAAGTTTTGCTAGGAAATTCCTAGGAACGACATGCCCACAATGGCTGGGATTAAGCCAGGGTTCAACCCAGGATCTCCTTAGATGGTCATACTAACATACTGAGCAATCTCAAACATGCCGATTCAATACACCAAATGACTTAACTTACTCATACATGCGAAGTAATTTTTCCTTATAAATACATTTTCCTACATCGATAAAATGTAAATAATCACTGACCTGGCCCAGGAATGAACAGCTGTGGGTTAGCGTTGTTTTGCGCTTCCCCAGCTGTAAGATAGCCTGGAGGTAAACTCGGAGCACTTGTAGCAGTTTTGTTTTTAGCCAGAACATCCACATAATGCTGACGAGTTCCTGTAACAATGAATACAACGTCAATGTATTGTCTTTAAATTTTGTGCACAGTTTATCAAAGCTGTATGCCAGCAAACGAGACACTTAAATATGCCTATCTTAATAGAGGCAAGATCATGTATAATTGCTGTAGACCAGACTTGCATTACGAGAAATAACAGATTTTTTTTTTGTGTGACATGGCAATGCAGACACCACAAGGGTTTGTTGTAGGGGGGGGGGGGGGGAATTGAGGCTTAATGGCGCGTCGACAACGTGGTCATTAGCGCCAACCTCAGTCACAGTTTGTTGTAGGGCTCATTTCCACGTGGCTTTATCTTATTTCCAATACTAACAAGCATAAAAGGTTTTATTAGGCAACTAACCCAACAATATGGAAAAAAACATTACTCTCATTAGAAGTTCACTGGGATTACAGCAACTGCACTAAACTATCAGTATTGGTGAAGAAAGCATTGACTGCATTGAATGGGGGTCAGTGAAAACTGGCATCAAAAGTCCACGGGAAACATTTTTTTTTTAAATACTGGCGGATATAAAGCTTTTTATTTTGCTATTTACCGTCTTTATTCGTAGTTTCATCCTACCTCAACTTTTTCCAACAAAGCCTATTTTTCCGACTCAGTTTGGCCCACGCCCCCATTATTTTCGACCCTGGCCAACCCCAACCGTTAAAGAGTTTTGTGAAAAATCATTTGGTGATCAATTCCGAATTTGACGAGAGAAAAAACTGTAACTTATACTCACAGTTCGATCACGCAAAACCAAAAGTCAAAGATCTTCAAAGGTTTTCCCCCCGAAACTTGCGAATTTTCTACAACCTTTACTGGTTGTCTTCATCAGGCAGTTAAGCCACGGCACCCACACTCACAATCCTTCCAAACCCAACGAACTTCTTTCAAGGAAGTGATCGAACTGTGAGCATAAGTCATGAACTTGAACCAAAGTAGAAATGCTGCGTCGACAGATTTTTCGGTATCCAAAAGAAAAAGAAAAAAACTAACATTGTGAAAGACATTTTGTGACGATTCTGCAATTGTCAATTTGGAGAAACATAGTACTTATTTGACACAATGATGGATGGAGTTAATATTATGGATTGAATCTGTCATAAAACTACAATGTATGTGTGCTCATACCTAAGTAACACATGCCTAACACGTAACGGGAAAAATATTTATTAAATATAGATTTTCTGTATTATACTGTACGTGCGACTCTTTCCGTCTGCTCATTGCAACTGGCTTTTATTGTTTTTACGATAAACAATTTTTTTTTCTATCGCATTTTTTTTTATTTGTGCATATTACACAGCATACACCTCCCCATCCCTTCTCCAAAGATGCGGTTGAAATTCCTTATAGAAAAAAAGTTGTAGACTATTACGCTATTACAAAATTGCAAAACATACAGGTCGCTACTTAGGGAAATATATAATTGAGGGAAGAGGCACCAAAAAGGAAAAAAAAGACTTGAGCCAAAGTCTCTTCCTCATTTTCACAACGCTACCGATTTTAACCCTTTGAGAGCTGCGTTTTTTTTATATCTCCAAAAAAGTAGG
>JAHWFP010168323.1:0-21373 GCA_023313725.1 Lithobius niger | reverse complement strand
GGCTTGTTAAGGGAACCTAGTATTGTTGTCATTCCTGCATTGTTGGCCATCTCACGCGTAGTAAGGACTCTGTTTTTAATACTTCAACCTGTGTTTGGCCCGAGATTTTCTCGGGTTTAGCACTCAAAGGGTTAACAGACTAGTTTACTATACCTAAGCCTCCAGCCCTCCGAAACTTGTTGTACTCTGGGATACCAGCAGCTGTAAAAGGAGCTGGCGGAGCAGTGACATTGCTGGGAGCCACGTTTGGATTTGGTTGGCCTAATTTGGAATACATTGAATTAAAATATTACTTAAAATATCAAACTACAATAGCCTGTAATATAGCATACAACATAGCCTGCAAAATGGCCTGCAATAATAAATACTTGCCTAAAATCTCAGAATCTGTTGGTGGAGCCACAGGTCCTGAGGTAGTGTCTTCTTCATCGGCGTCAGTGTTCATCCACTTGTTGGTTTTGGGGTCCCAAACAATCTGTTAAACAAAGGATGAAGAAGCTCAGTTTAGCATTTTTGCTTCAGACGAAACAAACCTGCTTGGCTGAAAAGGCAATAAAAGGATACCCGTTGTGGGCTGTGGCTGTCTATCCCACAGTCGTTGCCGTTAGCTGACACGCCACATAATTTTGACACAGCTGAATGGCCGCCAAAATTTTCAATTGCAGCCAAGCCTAGCTGCCCGAAAAAATAAGGCTAAAGCCACAAAATTTAAATCTTTAAGCCACCGAAATGAAACAAAACAATCACGAAATCAGTTGTGATGTGTCTCTACAGCAGTGCACTACTTAACGTTCTTAATCATAGCTTTAAAACCAATTTCTCTTGCCGTAAAATTACTTCTGAGGGCAATAGATTTGTATGGGCATATCTGCATTCTGGTTACTTTCGGTTTCGATTTAGCATTTTAATTATGTCAGGATACTACGTCGGCGGTGGCCGAGTTTGAAATGTTGATTAAAATCGTGTTCTCATACCACTACGATAAAGCCAAAGAAAGTTTGTTTAAATAGCCCATTCATACTTGTTACATTATGTAGTACGACCTTTTTTATTTAATTATCATTATTCGTAAAGAGAAAACTGTGGCTGTTCCTTTTTGGTTGGCTCCAGTTTTATTGAAATGTAGTAATTTAAGGGTTAAGATCCTTTTTATTAATTTGTGAGTCACTCCCCCCTACCCCCCACTACAAAAAAAACATATTTCCTTTCAAGTCCACTCTTTTTATATGCAACAAGTCTCATCGATGATATCTTTGCTTCATTTCGATCGATTTAGTCGAAAATTAACTGTCTGTAGGCCACTGGCATAGCATAGGTTGTGCAAAGGTCAGCAGTGCACACCTTGCTCTTTCTGACTTTGCCAATGCCAAAAGTATTTTTTTTTTTAATGTGCTTTTATTTGTAGGCTGTAGTGTTGTTTGAAAATTGTGGTACTAAAAACTAGCATATGGGGTGAGAGTGGTTCAAAATCGTGCGAGTATTGGCAAAAACAAATGGGAATATGTGCCAACCATGCACACCTTGCCCAGGATACCTCCCTACGCCACTGCTGCAGACCCAATTTATATTTGGCCGGTAGTGGCCAGAAAAGTTGAGGCTAGCTGCAATTTAGCTGAGTAACCTGTTAAGCCAGCTGAAAATGTCTAAATAGTGCAGTGGAGAGGTATAGTTGAGGTCAATAATTTTCATGCTGGATAGATGTATCACCCAGCAACGAAACATCCTTTTCACTAACGATTACAGAACAAAAAGGCAAATGGGCTTGGTTAAAGCGAGTTCTCCATTTGAAGCAGTCTGAAATTTAAGTCAAAAAAGCAATGAAAGTAGGTTTTTTATCTATATTTATTTCATCACTAATTGTATTCAGTCTTAAAAGAGTAAATTTGACATTTTTTAAACATTCGAGTTTTCACACAATGGGTTGAGTAGAGCTTCGATATCGAAACTCGACATGACTTAAAACGTTGAGTTTCGAACATCCCTAATTCTAAAATTTCAATTCAATGGTAACTTAATGCTACGATGCTTTCTCACCGTCGGATTACGGTCATCTGGCAACTTCATTTGATTTTTAGGCTTTGGCATCAGTTTGCTGAAAATTCCTCCTAGCCAGCCGCTACTAACGTTCGCCTGTAACCAAAAATACAATATTATCTGTAATAAAACAGCCAACTAGGGAAGTGTATGAAAATGAGGTGGAAGTCAAACAGACATGCTTAATACATAAAAAGTAAACTAAGCAATAGCTCAGTTGGTCAACAGCATCTATTAGGCATGAACCACCACAATTGGGCAAGTAACTTTAGGAGGTCACATGCACACAATACAACAAGGTACAGGCAGTATGGCAAATCACTAGCCTATGCAAACCCATCCCAGTAAGACCGTAGCTTGACTAGGGCATGTTGGTAAATGCCTCTGGGCCTCTGGCCAAAGGTACCGCCCCCCCCCCCCCCCCCCCCCCCCCAAAAAAAATACCACAAAAAGCTTGCGAATACTAACACTATCGCAGCTTTTTTTCAGACCGAAAGTTGTTTTGCTACACGTCCGGACGAAATAATTATACAAAATGAAAAGCTTTCTGAAAGTTTTCTGTACTATTCACATTACTCCCCGCGTGTTTACCCTCCAAATAAATTATATGCACGACATTCCAATAAATATTGTTTTACGTTCTATTCTATTCTAAGTGCACAGGACGGAAATGATGAGGTGGAACTTCTGAAACGCACTTTTAGTGGTTCTCTGGAACAACAGTGAAACTGACCGTTTCGTGTCACCTCGATTTTCAGTCGTAAACACCATTAGCAAAGTCTCGCACACCTTCCCCCCTCCCCCAACAAAGGCTCAGCTAAACCGTGAATGGGCTCCCAGGGGCGCAACAGGCGAAGCTACAGTCCCGGATCCAAGACCTGGTGTTACAGGTTTAGTCGTGGAAAAAATGGGAAAAAATCAACAGATTCGGCGGCATTCCTTGTGCTTTGCTCTGTAAACTAACAAAAACTGGTGCTACATAGCATGTATTCCTGCTAATGAACACTCAGTAAATTTAATTAGGGCACATTCTCATACAAACTGAAATTGTGTCAACGTAAAAATTTTAATGACCGACCTGTCTTGACTTTGCATCACGCTTTATGTCGGCCTTGTCTTGCGATTTGTTGCTTGTGTTACTTGGCCTTCGGTTATTACGTCCGACTGTTGTTGGAGGTGACGAATGGAGAGGCGAATCAGGAGGAGAACTCTACAATGTACAACAAAAAGCACTGTATCGAAACTCACAATATCGAAACTCAGCAATGTTTTGTTTGTTGTACCAACTACATCATTTTAAAGACAACTGCTTCACCAACAAGCTTTTTTTTTTTTACAGAAAATCATTGATGACACGGTTATACAAGATGACTCACATATACCCCGACAAGCTTATTTTACTGCTATAGTATCACTATTTTCAGCCTATTTAATTAACATAAACATTCAACCACGCATAAAGGATTATAACACCTCTGAAACACCCGCATTTTTAGTCACGTCTTTTTTTCTTTTTATCATACAGTATGTTACTTAGTGTTAGCAGCAGAATTCGATCTGGTTTGAGGGGGAAGTTCGCCTGATGGCAGTCGCTGCAATCAAAGCACGTTCCGTTTGGATACATAGTCACAGAGCACGGGCAACCGAAGGGTTGAATCCCCCCCCCGGTTTGATCTTCGAGGGTCCACCCGTTCGCTCCGAGCGGTTTCACATACTCTATTTTTTTTATTATTTGCAAGCTGCAACTCTTGACATCAGGACTGAGCTTTCTTGGCAATCCCTTTTAAAGCTTGTCATACTTTGGGACTATTACATAACAGCATGCAGTAAAGGGATAAGCAAAACTAAGAAGAAAAAAGGCAATAGCCTTAAAATTCAATGCATGCTGCACTCAACGGCAACACTAATTTACAGCTTAAATATTGTCAGCTTCCTAGTCAGGCAATAACGGTTTGCTCGATTTCTAATCTAGATTATTACAATTAAGCTTTAAGGTGTTCCCATCCTTCCTTTCATTACTCATAGTTCATATCCTGTCTGCCACTTTAACTAGTTGCTACTGTTTACTACTTTAGCAATCATCATGGCAACACCACGTGAGGCGTTCTAAATAAAATGCTTCACTGTGCAGGTTGGGTTTAAAAACAGAATTCACAAATTAACAAACATTAAGCAGTTAACTGGTCAATAAAATAAGCAGTTGTCAGTAAAATGATGGTGTCTGCAAATTATTATCACAAAAGTAACTGCCGGTAAAATTACAGGTTTTTATAGTGTTAAAAAAATTGTCTAATTATGTCTTCCGAAAATAGCTTTCAACCGATGAAGCAACATGAACACGTATGCAGCACCATGGAAATTGAGGGGAAACAAATTAGACAAAACAACTAGTTCGGTAAACTGCCCATAATTCATTGCCAGGGGCGGATTTAGCATAATGTGGATGGCGCGGCTGCCCCACACCCTTCCTGCCTAAATATATATTTGTACTTTACGAGATTTGAATTTTATGTTATAAATTTAAAAGGGAAACTGGGGGAAAAAAGCATAGTTCTAAATGAGAGACTTTTTCATTATTAAAAATGAGTCGGGGAGGTATGTTCTTTTTAACATTGGGGCGCAAAAACATTTTCATACAAAACGTTTGGCAGAGCACCCCTTCCCCCCTCCCCTAACAATTCTGGATCCGCCACTGCTCATTGCTTAATCTTATTAGCCTAAATTGTCATACATCAACAATGACAAAATACCATAACATTCACAAAGGGTGGGACAGGATAATTAGTTCGTCGTTACCCTGCATCAAGTCGGTTTAGAGGCAAGTAACAATTCAACATCTTTCATTCTCAGCGAAATAAGGGTTCAGGGTCAGAGCGGTACTACGAATAATTTTGTGAATGCAGAAATCTATGCACTCTTGGTGAATTTGTATTAACGAAAGCTGGGTAAGGGGCAGAGTTAATAGCTGGAATATTTTCCCCACATTGTAGTGAGGGTAATTATATAGAAGAGCTACTTTTCACGCTATCGATTTAATTCTCCTACATCTCGAATCCTTTCGTCATTAAAGTTCAGAAAATAGTGTTCACGAAGATGTGCGGCTTTTAAATGCTTACAAATTTTTAAAATAAAATATTAAAATATGTTAAAAAGCTACTCACAGCATTGGTGACGGTGCCACCATACTACAAGATGGGAGCGTAACAAGCAAACCTGATTTTGACCAGACCATTAGTAAATGAAAATTTTCTCTGGCTGGACAAGTTTTCGGCTGCGGTTTCTGTTATATGTTTAGCCATAGCAAGCGCAACAGCGCAAGCGAGGCCCGTAATTTGGGAAAAAAAAATGACCATCATTTTCGTGAACGGCGTATTTGATTTACCCTAATTTGCAGATTTTCTGGAAAAAAAAAATTGAAAACAAATATTTTTTGAAAATGATGGTCACGAAAAGGACGGTCATTTTTTTCCAAAATTATGTGCCTCGCTCAACTACCATGTTTGCTGTGGCTAAACATATAACATCAGAAACAGCAACCAAAAACTTGTCCGGCCAGAGAATTTCTGTTTACGTTCTGGTCGAAATCAGGTTTTCATGTTGTGCTCTCATCTCGTCATATGGTGGCGGCGTCACCATTGCTGTGAGTAGCGTTTTAACATGTTTAATAATTTATTTTAAAAATAAATAAGCGTTTGCGCACGTTTTCGTTACGATTTTCTGAACTTGAACGACAAAAGAATTCGACGGAATTAGGTCAATGTCGTGAAAAGTAGTTCTTCTATATAATTACTACAGCGAGTACACTAACAATATGCTGGCGGCCTCATGGATGGCACCACATGTTGAACTGGTTTATTTTTGTGTGAGCAGGCCTATAATTGGAATTAAGCCTATTTAATATTTAGGTACTTGATTTAGGAATGCAACCCTGGAGATTACTTTTCGTAATCAAAAATTTTCAATAAGTTTACAGATACCGAAGATGTAACTTTAAAATGAACTTCATCTTCGACACTTAAGAACGAGTTTAAGAATGTGATGTGACACAAAACAAATTTCAGAAAATAGAAAACCAACCAACCAACCGAAATCCTAGTTGACTTCACAGTATGCACAAATGATGTACGTACGCCGACATTATTTTCTAACCTCACTGACATCATTTTACATTTAACCTCTTGACTTTGCAAGCATGCTTTAAAGCACGCTTATGATAGGCTATGTTATATTTGTCTTATATGCGCTTCCAAATCCACAACTCGCTCAAATTTTGACCGATTTTGAAGTGTGAATACACCATTCGAACCGTTTTTTCGAGAGCTATCCATTGGTGCTACTGAAAAGTCAGTAGCTCAAATAGTTTTTGAATTATTTAGCAAAAACTAAAATATAACCAAAAAATAGACATTAACAATTAGTTATGGAATCCGCAGTTGGAAAAAAAAATATATCAAGAAAAATATAATTCTGAATCAGCATTGGCTGTGCTATGGTACCAGTTATATTGGTAACATAAGCACTGGCAGCATCTTGGGTAAAGTCATCTGCCTTACAATCGTGTCCGTTCATATTGAATTTGTGGGCCCATAACCATAATTCACCTTATATTCCAGCCGCATTACCATGCCGTATCCCTGCACCAATGCAAACAGATATTTACAGGAATCAAGTATCAACGTCACTCCAGCATTCCAATTGATTTCAAGTTCCAGCATTCCAATTGAATTCGGTTGCTGTACTAAATTCATCACTGTGCTGCATGACTACTACTAGCGTAATAATGCTGCAAGTCAAAGGGTTAGAGTCCAGTTTCTTTGGAATGTTGGTCGTTAGTCATTTTATTTAGTTCCAGCTTGGAGACAACCATGGTTCCAACAATGGTCGGACTACTTTAGAATTTGAGACTGAAGGAACCTGCGCTATCAATCGCACCGAGTGGGCACCGAGTAATCTATTCTGATTACTCCACGCAGTAAAGAAAATTACGCCCCATATTTTCCCAAGTTCAGCTTTCTAGGTACAGTACTGGACATCGAATTGCGAGTATTTCGTACGTTGTGCTGAATTCAGAAAACGTGTGTTTTTGTGAGTTTAAGAGTGATTTTTCAAAGTATACCAGCCAGCGGTTTTTTTCCTACAAATTCTGATACGGATTTATCACTTCAGGCAGATGCCATTGTACTTTTCATCGTCAGAATAGGGCAACATTGCAATGTTGGTACACTTATTTCCCCATAACAATGATAACAACGTAACAATGGAGTGATGCAATGGAATTGTCGCCCAGGAAAAAGAACTGCATCCGTGCTTGTGTGGCAAAAGAGCGTTCAAAATTCGACTATTGTACAATATTGGACATTGAATTTTGAAGCTTCAAACGTTGCACTGAATTCTGTATTCTGTGTTCTAGTAGATAATGTTTGTGCAAACATGTTTCTATTGTTGAAATAGAACAAACCAGCATTGATGGAGCAGTTTCTACGCTATACATATTTCAAATGAGGCAAGTTTTCAGATAATGGAGGTTTGTCCTGGAAAAAGCGCTGCATCAATGCTTGTGTGGCAAAGAAGTGTTCAAAATTCAATTCCCAATACAGTACATAAAGATTGCTTAATAAATACTCACCAAGCAAATAAAAAATAAAATAAGTAAATCGTAAATTAAAGGACAAACAAAGCTGATGCTGCCCCCTCCCCCTCCTCCCCCACTGGCCCCTTCTTCCTCCCTGGGGGGTAATGGTTGACTAATCCTCTGTCCACTTGCACCAGCAAGAAGGCATTTCCTCACCCCCTTTACAGCAATTAAAAGGATGCAAAAATTGACCTTTCTGACATTGTTCGAGAAGGTTTTAATCGCCGAATCATCTGTAATACAGAAGTAAGGTTAGAAAAGGGGTTATGATGCATTTGACACCCACCCCTGATTTTTGCCAAATTAACTGCTTAAGCACATGGGTATTGAATACATGATTTACTGTAAATAAATTTTCAGGTGGTAGATTGACTGTACTGAACTAATCAACAGCAACCGAAAAGTTATTATAACTTATCTAAAAATACTTACCAGTAATTTTAAGCTTTCATCTAGTAAAACCTACGTCCTAAACTCCCACAATAAATAAATAATAATCCATCATATAATAGTGCTCCCCCGCTCAGTAGCGTATATTCGCCGTTAGGCGCGCGCTATCTGTCTTCCCACTCATAATTTTTTTGCCGAGGCGCTCACCTCTAGGGGTCGACTGTGGAAGGCGGGTGGAGGTGCTTACAAGGAAGTGTTTAGGTTAAGTAAAAACAACTTTTAGGATTAAGTTGCGTGTTCTTGCGGGTTTCAAAGAAGTAGACATTCGGGGTTCCTAACTGTTGAAAAATATACCCGCACGCCAGAGCGAGCCGCCACTCGTTCGTTGATATTGTGCTCTTTCGAGGCAATTCGTATTACAAAACATTGAGATGCTCCACGATTTGTCGAGGCAGCAGTGATATGTTCAACAGTTCAATTGTTCATGTTGGAGCACAGCTGAAAAAGGTGACACACTTCCAGATGAAGAGATTGGGACCTGGTTCCTATGGCCTTGTGGATGTAGGAATAGCCGATGAATCGTCCGACATCACTGCCCAGACGCAAAGTGCAAGAGTGGTGCTCACATCCGTATCACGTTGAAGACTGCCCGGAGTTCCAACACGTTGAGATGTGGGATGACTTTTCTTTCTCTGTCCACAGCCCAGAAAGTGTCCTGGTGCCCATGTGAGCATCTCAACCTTCTTTGGAAGCGTCAGTAAAAACGAGGAATTTCTAAGGGCCACAATGAAATCAAACTTCCTCCAGAACATTGTTGGCCACGGTACACCAACCCAGGGTATTCCAAGGTACGTTCTGTAGGCTGATCCTGTCCTCCCAGGAAAGTCAGCTGGTTCAGTTGTCCCGTCGAAAAAAGTGTAGAGGCCTGGTCCTCCAGGCTGCCAGTGGCTGCCAGGCTGCCAGTTACAAAACTTGAGGGCCGAGGTCTCTTGCAGATTTCGACATTTCCTCTATCAGCAGTGTCAAATGCGCAAACTACCACAGGGACAGACGAATGGTAAAAAGATGCAGATCAAAATAGGAACGTGAAGATCTGAGAAGGTGCGAGGCAAGGATTTGGAAGGTGTTGAAAGGTCCGAAGGCAAGTCTCGGTGTCCAAACTTAACTTTTCTCGGTTTCTGATCTTGACAAGCCAGTGGTCCACAGATGCCTATGTGCGGAGCCGATGTTGGTGAAGCCAACAGAGTCCTGGACGAAGGAGCGTGAAGATGCGAGGGGGTGTGCAGAGTCCAATTGGGCATCATTTCGAAGTGGTAAACTACCTCTTCACATACAAGGCTGAAGAGGTAGTACACCGAGAGTGTAGAAGTAGATATGCATCCTCCAAATAGATGGAATCTGCGAAATCGTCCCATTGAAGAGCTTCCCGAATCAATGCCACAGTTTCCATCTTGAAGTACTTGTTGATGAGAAATGTGTTTAAACACCGAAGGATGAGTACGAGGTGGAATATCCCGTTTTTCTTGGAAATGACCCTCGCCTAGCTGCCCCCAAATGGAACCCAAGAGAAAGGATTCAGCCGCCATTGACCTGGTGGTTAGGGGGGGGGGGGGTCTTTGGAGGTTGGGCCGACGGTGATGGCTTTACTTTCTCCTTCAACTCTGGAGCTATGATAGGAAGTTTACCGATGAAAAGCTTACAGGAGGAGTGGATTGGTAGAAGTCTAGTTGGGTGGTCTCTTTGGGTTATCCTGTAGTGGTGAGAAGAAAACTGTCTTGGCATGTACAACAGAGTTAGAGAGAGATCAACAGCCTTAGTTAAGAGCATCAGCAAGGAATTTAGAGGCTTTGCACATGAAGTGTAACACCCCTTGAAGTGTCCGAATGTCCTGTGTCTCGTCCGATTCTGTCAGAAGCTCCTTACAGGCAGTCGTCGATGCCGAATAAGCAAAAACTTCGACTGGAGTTCACTCTTTCTCAGCAGCACACAAATTAAAAATATAAAACTAAAAACACTGGCACCAGAAAGGCTGGAGAGACGGGGCAGCCTTGTTGAAATAAGGTGACGTCAAGGAGAAACTATGGGGTGCCAACAGAACATTTGAAGTGATGCAGGATGGGCAGCCACTTGCGCCCAAAAAAGTGTTCAAGATCCAAGCAACTACACATTTTTCGGTTAGTGGTTGAAAATTTCAAATTTGTCCAGTTGTGTCTCGATTCCAGAGAATTCGCAGAAGAGGAGGGCGTGGGCCTTGTTGAAATCTGGTTGGTAGGCCCACGCCTTCCACTCCAGCAAATTCTCTGGAATCCACACACACGTGAAATTGTCAACCACAAATCGGACATTTTTCATCACTTGGATCTTGACTACTTCCTTGGGCACAAGTGGCTGCCCATCCTACATCACTTCAAACCTTCCGTTGGCACCCCATAGTTTTCCTTGACGTCACCTAATTTCAACATAGCTGCCCCCAGACTTCAAGCCTTTCTGTGGCCAGTGTTTTATGATTTTATTTTTTTAAATTTGTGTGCTTCTGAGGAAGACTAGGGTGAACACCAGTCAAAATATCAAGCTTTTTCTGTTTCTGCAAGTTTTAGCAAGTAAAGAGTACCTTCTTCTGGAGAATCCCAACACAAAACACAGGAATTAGATCAAAAACTCTGTAAACAGCAACAGTGAAACTGAAGGTGTAGATCACCCAGGGCAAAACTTTTACCACACGAACCCACATGGACATTATGGAAAAAAGTTCTCCAAAAACAACCGACGATGGTAATGCATCGCTTCAAAACGAAAATATGAGCAGGACGACAGACAGCGTGCCTAGCGGCCGAATATGAACTACCTAGTGGGAGCGTTATTATACGATGGATTAATATTACTTGTTTATTTTAGTAGTTTAGGACATAACTTTCTAAACGAAAACTTAAAATCACAGGTAAGTATTTTAGGTTGGAAGTAAAAACAATTCAAACGGTCAAAATCGGTCAATTTTTGGAAAAATTATCTAAAAAAGGATGAGACAAAAAAAGCACGGTAAATCATACTGTAACGGAGCCAGCCATACTGTGAAGCAGTATCACCTGTTTCGCTGATTCTGCTATCGGCTCTTTTAATACAATACTAAAAACCGTAATCAGCACTAGTAAAGTTGTAATACTAATGGTTTAATTTCACCAATTCATCCAAATTTAGAAATAAACAACAAACGTTGCTTTTATAGTGTGGGGATTGTTTGGAATAAGCCAAATTGACAATGACGGCTGTATTTAAAGAATTTCAACTTATTTACTTTTAGATATTTATGACAGGCAATCAGCAACTAACCGGCTATTTTGTTTTTTGGCTATCATTTTTTTGGCTGATTCAACGCTGACCGGCTAATATCCTAACTTCAGCAAGACTGCATTGGTACGGCTTTAACTATAACAAACATCTCTCATTTAGCCTTTAGGACTGACGCAAAAAGGACTGGGCGAGCTAATCTCGCATTGTATGGGCTTTTCAATCACGTCGATAATACTATTCTGAAGCCACCAGCAGACTGCTTTACTGCCGATGAGGTAAGTAAGCTTATCAACAGTGGGAGAAGCCAAAGTTTGAATGTGGTAGCAGTTGAGAATGCCCAGTAACATTGGGCTCCTGTTTTTTTATTTGATTTTTGCTGTGATTGGGCTCGAGTTTTTAATTTCGGTAACTTGTATTTCTGTATGTCAATCTTGACCTGACTTATCTAGTAAAACCACAAGAAGAAATGACACATAACATTTGGATAGACGATTTCCTACAAATAAAACACTTTTTTTTATTATTTGTAATTTTGTTCGATTTGCTCACCAAGAGAATATGTAAGGGAATGCTTCTAAATTCAATGTGTGAGCAGCAAAGCTTCACTCGTCATGCAACACTCGCACTAGCAACTGCACGGTTAGGCAGGAAGTTTCCATGGTGTGACGTCACCATGCAAGGGTAGTTAAAGCTCGGGGCCGTTTTTTTAAAGAATTTTGCACGTGTGATATATCTCACATGCTGGCTGCTACTTCCAGCCAGCTATCTTTTATCACAACTTCACGCATACCGGTATACGTATAACAGCGATGTGTGTTCGGTGCCATATGGGTGGCTGCAATTCTGCTATATTTATGAATTCAACCTTTTAGCACACCACCTTTTTCCTTTCTTGCGGCATCGATGGAATTGATGCATTACCAGCATTTTCCTACCACAGCATGCAACTCAACAATGCATACGAGTCGCGCGAGAAAATATAGAAAATACGTACAAAAATAGCTTGACGCCTTAAATCATCAAAATACATGCGTTACTTTGTCTGCACTTTGACCTCACGAGCATTGAGCATGGAAAAAGTTGACAAGTAAGCGTGATGTAGACCAAGGTTGAGACTCTTTTTATAAGCTGACAAAAATCTACACTGAAATGGCTGGTATTTCAGTTCTTTCAGATTATTCAGTATCGTTACGAGTTTTCTACGAAACGGCCGTAGAGTAAGTAGCACTGCAGGCATTTGTTTTCCTCGTGCTGTTAAAAATGAACTTTCTCTTTTGGAAAGTTCATTTTCAACAGCAGGAGGAAAACAAATTATAATTGTTTTAGTGATCGTAGGAGATAAACCCCTTATAAACATGGTATCAAAGAAACCGGTAGACTAGTCAGTGCCATCCAATCAAGAGAAAATCGAGCAAAATGTTAAGTATACGAAAACTGTTTACATTACGTAAAAAAAATATACGCAATAATTCTTTCTTTTTACAAGTAGGAGTAGAAATACACAACTGGAAACAGCCAAACTGTTCCTTTAAGCACAGCTGAAAATATAGAGCAGCGTCATGTGACGTCATATTGGCTACAAGAGAGATAGCTGCAAGGGGCACTAGATTAAAATGGAGGGTTAAACAACGGCACTTCTAGTCAAGGCAGTGCTTTGCGAGCGGATTTCATTGGCTTAAAAAATCGTTGTTTTCTCCAATCCCTTATGCTGCAAGGTTGTAATCGGAAAATAAAGATTCCACTTGCTTAAAAATGTCAGCAACTGCCAACAAATCGACAAAAAACGCGCATTATAGGCCTAAGAAATCCACTTTTAACAGCATTGTCTTCAGTAAGACGGCATTCTTTTCCCCCTCCAGTGACCCTTGCAGCTATCCCAGTTACTGGCTCCACCATAGAGTTATATACAATAATACAATGTTGTGTCACTGCCCTATAGAAACAAACAATTTTAAGCTACAACTTTGCTATTTCTTTGGCACTTTATTTACAAGGAAATAGTAAAAATAACAACAAATTACAATCTTGTGATATACCAATGGCTAGTACACATGTCCAAGACAGAATAAAGCTTTGGCAAAGACATCAAATGTGTCAAGTCAGTGCAATTCTACTCATAAAGAACTCATAAAAAAACCCGTTATGCTTGGTTTTAGTTCAACAAGGCGGAAAATAGAAATCTTAAGTATCTGCTAAGTCAGGAGCGCCTTGAGTAGTACAGAAATTTGTTGGTAGAGGTCGTCATCGGTACGATAGGGTACAAGGTCTGCACCACTGTCAAAACTAATTTTAGGTCAATTGTTTTTAAACAATAATTGTCTAAGTATCTATAAATTATCGGTTAAAAATGGGCATTTTACGTTGAGGTTTTGTGACAAAAATACTGTTAAAAACTCTACTCGCTTAACTGTTTGTCATCATCAGGAGCGAATTTTCTGTCCTGCATTTTTGGTCAAACATTATATACACCACTGGCGACTACACCGTATCATGCCCTTGGCTAAAGTGGTAGTCTGCTCAGTCACAACAAGAGGGAGGGTAATAAAATAATAAAATTTAAAAACCAAACCGATCACTGTGGCCAAGGACATGATACCATCTAGTCACCAGCGTATTTCGTGTGTAAATAGTGTACAATATATTTTTCGGCCTCAAGAAAACCAAAGTACAGGGTTGAAAATTTGCCACTGATGATGAAAAATACTTGAATGAATTGAATTTTTGACATTTTTATAAATTATCAACTTACAGTCAATCATTAGTCGTCGTTCCTAATTTACCCCGCCAACAATCAAACTGAGCAATAGTGGCTTGGCAAATGCCTACTTTGCATGATAAGTTTCAGTTGTAGGTAACTTGACGCATGCGCAATGTTGTTGCACTCTGCCCCCGGGGGCGGAGCGGCCCGCTCCCTACACAAAACTCTTGCTGTTTCTTTTTTATCATGGTTTAACACATTACAGAAAAAAAAATAGACAATCAATTCAATTTACCATCTGACAGCATCAGAAAACGGTGTTCAAAATGCTTCAACTGCAACGAATTTTCTGATTAGTGATGTGATGTAGAAAAATAATCATTTTGTATTTACAGCTTTTTACTTTATACTATGGCTGCACCGAACACTTGGTTTTCGACCACCAAATAGACCAAATCTAAAAATCGGTCCAACACCAACCAATGCCTACCACACCAACCAACAAAATAGCAACCACACAGGCTTCAATGATGTACGCCTGAAATTTCTTACAAAACAAGCATCTAGCTGCGGATCGAATTTTTAATTTGGAGCAAGTTGCAAATTTAACCCCAAGATCTGTTGCTACACTGGAAAAACTATCTTGGGAAAGGTAAAACAAGTAGAATGTTCAAAAATCTAGGATTCTACTTTTAGCTTTAGAAAATCTTGAGCCCCATATGCTGAACCATTTTGGAGTATTTTATGGTAAACTGTCATTGTTCAAATCGATATTTCATGCAAAATGTTTTCCCGTACAGTTTAAGTTTGAAGGGCTGTGAAAATAACGGTAGAATCATTCTAAATTCTAATTCAAGTTGAGTCGAACAGTCTGAAGCAGAAGAGTTGAGTGTCTGGTTGAGTTGTAGTATCGGTGAACATAGTCTGTTTAGGCCATGCAAAGTTAATTGTTTGGTTTACGAGCGGGTGCCTTACATTATCGCTCGTTAAATTTTTTTATCTTAATTTATTTATTTGCTTTGACCATACACGTGGTACAATAGGTAGAATTACAAGAAAAAAACAATGAAGACATGACAAAAAAATGCATGAAGTAGGTAACATGTAGACAAAGGTCGGCAGAGAAGCCATATTTATCTGAGTTCTCATCAGCATCATGCCCTGGACGTGATCGTGGGCACGCAATTTCAGGGATTTCATGTCCTAGACCGTACGGATCTCTCACCATCTGCCAATGCACATCAAGCCCACGGCCACCGCTCTTCCCAGGCCATAACCCCAGCAGTCAGTGCCGCCTCTGGCAGCAGCAACAAAGGTGTTGCTGGAGGCAAGGATGGATCTCCAGAGAGTAGCCTGAAGCAGTAGCATGGCAAGCTCAAACATTAGTTAATCTTGATCTACCCGCTAAAATTCATATTTTTGCCAAATTTTGACCGTGTTTGACATTCCAGTATACCATTTTAACCGTTTCGAAATGAGCTTTTCAATGGTGCTAATGTCAAGCCTCTGATTCAAAGCACAAAGAAGTAATTTGACAAAAACTAAAATATTTTCAATACTAAACAACATAAATACCATATTAGCAGAATATTATACTTTTTTAGGCTGACTGCTGAGCTAGGTACATGACAAAGAAATGTGGTCAGTTAAATAAAAAATAAAATAAAATGCCTGGTTGCCTGGTGCGTCAACCTTGCCCGTAAACCAAACAAATTTTTTTTGCATGGCCTTACAATTTCTTTTTTATTTGTTAGAAATAGGATATTAACAATTTAGCACGCTACTTCACTGACTGTGTGGAATTTCCATTTTAATAACTTAAAAACTTAAGAGCTACCGGATTAGTTTTTTTCCGAATGCGGATGTGAATAGCGAGCCAAGATCAAGCCGCATGTTCCAAATTTGAAGTAATCGCACACGTGTAGTAGTATCTTGTATAAAATCCCAAGTAGTAATATCTTCTTGGTGAGAAATAATGCTAACGGAAGGATGCGTTCAAGTTCTAATGACACAAAATGCACGTCTTTATCTAGCGAGGTTCAGAAGATGAATTTTCAAAAATTCAACGTAGTTTCGAAAATCTATTGGAATGAAATACTCCAACCCCCTCATCATAGACTTCGTTTTTCTGGATGAGCATTTGGCCTAACAAAATTTGGATGTGTCGGACTACTACAAAGTTGGAAAAAAAAAACATTTAAATGGTAGACTAAAACAACGATAATCATTGATGGGAAGAAGTTAAGTAGTTGTAAATGATCATAGTTTACATTATTGCAAAGAATAAATGCTGCAAGAGGAGAGGAGTAGGATATATATATATATATATTTATATATATACATGTATCCTATACAGAGAAAATAAATCCAAATATCCTCCTCATCCTGGTCATCCACAGCTAAATGCAAAACACATTTACGAACTGTACCAATTCCTAAACGTATTAAATTCTTCATTTGGGAGCCAGCATATATTTCTACAATGTACAAAATTTTTACTAGTCTTAAGACAAAATATCACAATCAATTTGGTGACAATCATCACGTAAATAATACCAAGAATTTATAGGAGGAGAATTTGTGACTGAGACCCATACTGAAACGTCTTGGATACAGTCGTATTAGTTCAGGCTTAGTTTATAGAGGGCGCCATGTGTTTTATGTGGAAATTTCTATTCAGTTTTCAGCCTAAAATTAAACTAAACTAAACAAAACTAGCTTAAGTTTAATTATTATTTAACCTAGCTTAGTTGTAATTTAGTTTACTTTAGATTTGGGCTGAAAAATGAGTAAAAATTATCAGATGGAACACGTGGCGCCCTCTGAAAAATCGGACTGAACTAATGGGGACCGATCTAACGTGTTTCAATAGGGACTTTTTAGAGTTACAAATTCTCCTCCAAACCCTATAAATTCTTGATAATACATTACACCAGAAATAAGCCAATACAAAGTCGACTGCGGATATGATAAACCATCCCAACGGGAAGTCTCGACAACAAACAAGCACAGACAGTGGTTCAATTTAGTTACATACAGCCTACACACGACATATCGACAGGCACGATGACACCTTTGTCTTATAAATTCCGAGATTTAGTTGTAAATTTCGAAGAAAACAGGTTTCATACCTATTGAAAAACTTCCATCAATGTTTACGCTTAACCAAAAGTCTAGTCCAAACAGCCCAGGAGGTGTTTGGACTTGACTTTTAGTTAAGTACCCAGTGTTATAATGATCCACAGCTTTCTGCGATGCAGTTTTGTAACCTAAACATTTTTCTGCAGGGTTAATTTTTCTGATGGTGGAATTTTTCAAGGAAACAAGCCCTTTGAAGCGACGATTTTTAATTTTTTTTAAGCATGGCAAAGCATTAAATTCATTAAAAAAAACTTTCTATAATTTTTCCCCCATTACTTTATCCACAGTAACATTTTTTTAAATGCTTGTAAAGATAAGCACCGTACATGGCAACTAAAACTATTTTTTTTTAATTTCCTTGTAATCCTGTATCCTGCAGGAGGGCCATTCAGTTTCACAAAAACTCAGCTATCAGACGTGCCCAGCCCACACTTTCAAAGTAACATTAGATTCTCCCCCCCCCCCCCCCTTCCTCCATACCCAGTCATTGCGAAAAATGGGTTGTGTCGCCTCCTACCTAATTCCTTCCTCCATGATATTAGTCCTAAAATTACCAGCGAGCTGCAGTTTTTTCTTATGCATTTGCAAGCCACGTTTGTTTAAAAATGAAGCTAAGGTTTTTTTTAATAAATAACTTCACAATGGGTGGAGCTAGTGACTTGCGGTTTGCACCATTGAAAGGCTCGCGAAAAAGGGTTAAAATGGTGTCTTTGAACGTTAAAATCGGTCAATATTTAGTGAAATTATCGTTGTTCCCGCATATATCGAAAAAAGTGCGGCTTACGGTAAAAAAAATTGACAGCAATTATTTTCTGCGACCACCCGGGACATACGTCGCAGCACTTTCTCACACGGGGGTTAAGTAAGTGCTGATGTTAAGTTTTTCAATTCATGTGAGCCAAAGTAAATTATGTATTTCTCTCTCCGTTACTGATGTCTCTCTCCTCGTCTTCAGACGGCAACTTTGCCTCGGAGTCGGTTGTTATCCTTAGCAAAGTATAAATCTTGTGTTCTCGACATTGTTGCAAATCGTGGGTTTAACTACATATTACATATACGTACGTTCAGTTCGGTATTTTTTTTTTCAATAAAATGCCGTTTTTGTGCCAACATTCAATTTGGTTTGTTTGACTTGGTGCAGTTGATTTTTTTTTTCCATTGTGTGTGCTCATAAAGACAACAGTCAATGTCAAGCAGTAAATACAATTACATGCTTTGCCATTTCTAAATACAGTTAATCCACACCTTTAACTCATAAAAATAAAAAAGATTTAACATTTAAGTGACACTTCAGTATGGTGACCTAATAACAAGCACAAAAACAGGAATGGTTTCAATTCAACAAGCTAAAAAGAAGGAACTACTGTACTGCTTGTTTAGGGCTCCATTCTACTGAAGTGTTAGACGCCCTAATTTAGGCCTATTAATCACTTTAGAGACCTGTTGATCACTTTAGAGACCTCTAGACGACTGTTTCGCCCTTGTTTGCTGTCAATGAAAACAAAAGCACCTTGCTGGTGGTAAATTAACAAGCACCTGCAGAAACTACCTACTTATTTGGGGCTCCATTCTACTGAATGTTAGACACCCATTAATGGCACCTTGATTTCAAGTGATCATTCGCCATTAGCAGCTCTACACTTGGGTGTGTAACATTCAGTAGAATGGAGCCCTTTACAAGTAGCAATTTCAACTTTTCAGCATGCTGAAACCAATCCGGTTTTGTGCGTGTTACAACCAGCAAAGTGCTTTTGCTCTCATTCACAAAGTATTATCTACTGATGAGCCAAAACAAGGACGAAACAGTCCGTCTAGAGATCTCTGTGGGTGAGAGCCATTTAATTTCATACCAACAAATGAATACAAAAAGAACTTTTTATTCTAGGCTGTGCTGTAGTTTCGATATTCCATAAAATCTGGCAAAAATTAAATTTTTCTCAAGTTACAGTAAATTTATAAACTTTTACTTGAATGACGTTGTGCAACTTTTGCCTAAAGCAAGTAGCATTTTCAGACTCGCACTGTCCACCGATGTGATGCTTTCTGCATTGCTATTCTCTTATTACTAGCATCCTCTTTCTATGGTGTCGGCAGTAATACTGCACCGACGTACTAAACCAATTCTGATTTAAACCATCAAGTGTAAACATGTAAAAAAAAAAACTCGGTCCAAGGATGGGAAGTTAATTTCCTGGAAATTCACTTGGAGTATCCAATATGCAATGCCGAAATTGATTCATCCCAAATTAGCGACACAAGATACTGAACGTTGGAATAACTAGTAGCGTGTAACTCCGAATATAAGACGACTTAAATTTAAGATGAGTACCGTAGCAGTTTTGTTCTAAAGAAATAAATGGCAGCGATCATACGACGGGTGACTTTCGCAAGGCTTCCATAAGGTTTGGTATTACATTTATTATTTTGTATACTAGTAAATTCAACTGGTCCTGGATTCTAAGTCCAAAATTGTAATAGCAGCTTCGACTTTGGACCATTACAGAGGCCCTTTTCAAAATATATGTACTTTTTGCTAAATAATCCAAAAAGGATTTGAGGAACTGGCATGAGATTAGCACCCTTGGATATCTTTCGGAAAAATGATTGAAATTTTGTATTCGATCATCACAATCGACCAAAATTTGACCAAATTATGGATTTACAAGCAATTATAAGACGATGCTATTTTAATGGTATAATTTTGAAAAAAAAAAGTAGTCTTATACTCGGGATTATACGGTAACTATAATCCTTTATACAGTATAGTTTACGTGCAAACATTTGCGTTAGCGTAGGTTTCTACGGTTAATCTAATTATCTGCTAATTACAGCTGCAAGAAGGATTCAATTTCTTAATCCCTAGCGGATCCGATAAATTCAAGTTGACTTCAAACCTTTACCTTCAAACCTAAGTTAAATCTTTACACACTATCTGATTGACGACATTCAGTCCGATGGTTACCAAAATTTCCCACTTTGACCATAAAATTAAAATAGTTAGTGTACTCAACATATTTTTCTAGATCAATTGCAGGAACTCGCGATATGCATAGCTACATGATCTTTGTATAGAAAAAAATTGTTTGAATCAGACATCCGGAAAAATTAACAAATATAAAAGTAAGAGTAAGCCTTTTGTTTATTGAGTAAGCTACACAAAAAAGTGACACATTGCTGGTCATAGTGGAGAGTCTGGTGGTCACCTTTTTCTTTATTATTGCCATATGAGCATTAAATTAAACGCATTTAAGTTATAATTAAAGGTTAGTATTTTGAGGATGGAAAAAAAGCAACGACGGAAGCAACGATCAGTGGACGGTTCAATTTTGAGGCAAATTTGCTGCTAGACGAAATGTAACTAACTCCAACAGTGAGAAAATCTATAAGGAGCCTATTTTGTGATGAATTCGTTACAGAAAAATAAATGTAAACTTGGGTTCAATACTCATAAATCATTAATCATTAATTTAAAGTTACTGTATACAGGTATTTTTACCGCTACATATAAATTCAATTTTTTCCAGATTTTTGTTGTAGACGATGTTGACCAACGGATGGTCTTACAATTCTACGATTCTCACGAAGGTCTTACGCCACCCATGGTCCACTAAATCATTAACTTTTGCAACCTGCTCCCGAGTGCCCAAGGAGGTTTTCCATATCTGCTTGCTGTCATTGGAAGCCAAATTGCAGCAGCCACCAAGTGGAAAAGAAAAAAAAAAGTCTCAACATCTAAGGAAAGCTATGTATGGGCCCAGGAAAACTCAAACAATGTCGGCAGGCACAGCGGAGCGATTAGAGTGGTCGCCTATAAACCAAATGAATGTCAGATCAAATACCACAACTAACTATGATACACATAGGTTAGGCTAGCATAAACCATGACTGTGATCCACTGCATTACTATAACATTTTCTTGGCGTCCTCTTTTGATTTCTACAAGAATTAATGATTTGATGGACAACAGATGGTGCCGCTCATAATCCCTGTAGATGACTACTTACGTTTAACACAAACTTTGTACAGACTTATAAAATCAAAATGTTTTAATTTTGGCTGCATGCTGTAACAGAATTTTAATGACTCGATTAGCTGTTATCAAGATCACAAAAACTAAATCGTTCAAGTAATCGCTCAATACGGTACTTGCAAATTTTCGGTGATCAAATATTCCTTCCACTTTCTTACAG
>JAHWFP010168322.1:0-10582 GCA_023313725.1 Lithobius niger | reverse complement strand
TTGTTAATCCGGGCTGCTTACATTGGTAGGCATCCTTGCCTAACAAGTTGACAGGTTTGCACTGCAGTGCTCCATCTTTGTGCTCTGGGTGAGTGGTAGGACTCCGGCCTTTGGTTTCAAAGGTCGTGGGTTCGATTCCCCGCTCAGGCAGTCTGACATTTAAGTCCAAAAGGCAACGTAGATAGGTTTGCATCCGTATTTATTTAACACTTATCGAGCCCAATTGGCTTTCTGTCGTGTTTATAATAGATTGACTTCTTGCATTCTTTTAGCTCAGTGGAAACGTTCTTTGTCCAAAAATTTAGCAGCTTGTTAATTATGATAGTTGCAGCATGAGCGTAGCGAGACGACGCGGAATGAGCGAGCGAAGCGAGCGACTCCGCTAGTATTGATTAAAAACGAAAAGCCAGTACAGTGCACAGTAGCTTTCCATTTTTAATCTTTACGTGACTGAGGTGCTTAGCTTGTAATGACCTCACTGTTGACGCGCCATACAGAAACAATTCCCCTCTCTTTCCACGGGTACGTTTTAGTACTTATTATTTTTCGTGTTAATTATATTTTCTTAAAATAATGCGAACATGAATAAACTGTTTCTGGTCTACCATCTTTTACTGTGGTTACAGTCGGTTGAGTGGAAATACCTCCTCCAAGAGACGATGCGGCTGGAGCTTCAGCACTCGTGTGATGGAAAACTCATCACTTATTTAGGAACAATTTTGATAAGCTGTGGCGACAGTCTTCAGCTGTTTGGTGAGATCAGGAAAGTGGTCTATATATAAACTTTGACACGTCATAACTCGATTTCCTCACTTCCTCCGAGAGAGGAGCTTACACCAAACCAAAATTTGTAATATAAATCCCAGCAGACATCGGATTAATGAATGTCGTGACTGTTAGCTTAATTTCTAAATTCTATAATCTATACACAAGGTGCATTTTTAATAAATCATGATTCGTCTGTGAAAAGGGCGGAGGTAGACCTACGATAATGTTACTATACCGGCACTACGTAGAAGAAAAAATGTTGTAACAATGAAGCAAATCACAGTAAGGGCTCGTTTATTCAACGACAGTTTTCTCGCTCACTAGCTTTTACTTGATCAATGCTAAATCTGATGGCTGTTTCTCGCCTATACCAGAGTAAGCGGCTTTCGAGTTGCCTATACGTATTAGTAACCATGGTAACGACGCAGACGCAAATCTTCTCCTCGTGCTTTGTGACACGGCGTACAATGCTTGCAACATTTGAGCGTCGATTTACGACAGCAAGAAAACAATTTTTACTGCAGTAAAAGACGACGAACTGTGTTTTTGTATGCCGGCATTCGATGGTTTGTTTTCGATTCGATATCCACGAAATGGACGCCATGTTGGATTTTGAATTCTCGCTGCAAGAAGCTATTTATTCTACCGACGTTTGATCATTGCTATAGAAGCTGTACTTTGAGGGAGAATAGCAAATTTCGGAAATAGCGTGAAATGACAACAATCTTGTAGCAATGTTTAAAATTCTGTAGCACTTTGTTCTTTATAATTTATTGTTCTTTGTTATTTATAATACATACAATTTGTTATCTATTACCGCATTCATTTAGTAGCAACGGGAAACTAATCATAAATAAATAACGGCTGACTATCAAATAGCGTTCGGCGAGTTAGAAGGCCTTTTTGAATAAACGCGCCCTAACACTTAACAAATTTAGCATATTTTGTGCAATTGAGTTTACATTCTTAACTATCACACCGGCTACATCACAAATTATGAGTGTGGTTGGTGTGATAATTGAGAAACATGCACTAGGTTGCATGAAAGATCCTAAGTTTGTTACAGTTTTCCTTCATGTAGCATGCTTCATAGAAATAAATTTATTATTATTATTATTATTATTACTTTGCTTGGCTTGATCGTTACAACATTTGCGCCCGTATGTGCAGTGAGAACTTTAGAACGACTCGTTTACTCGTTCTAAAGTTCAACTTCAAGTACGAAACGGTTGTTAAAGAATGACTGGTTTACAAAGAACCTAATTCAACCGCATGCTACTTCAACTTTAAGTTAAGGTCAAGATCTTAAAGTTACAGTCATTCTTAAATTTAAAGTTTATGTAATCACTACACACACGGGCGTTAGACTCGTGTTTAAAACTTCGGAGAAGGATAAGCGGATAAATTCTAAAATAAAGTACAATTACACTGACATGTTGTCAAAGACTCTCAATGGACATACACTGGGATTTGTAATATGGTGCCTACTACCATGCGTAGTTCCGATTGATCATTACCAGGTCTGCTAAACCTATGTTATATTTCTCATTACATATGTTGCTTTTACGGTATTCGTGATATAAATCAAATAACTATTACGCAGGAGGCAATGAAAACCATAAGCAACTAACGTTAAATAGTTGAATTATTAAAACTCACTCCCGTTATCACACACTGATCAGAATTCAAGTCGGAGTACAGTACTATTACAGTACCTTGCTTTGCTTGGGGTTGCGGTAAAGCCTTTGATACGCTGGCGCAGAGACAGATCATAATGAATATTATGACCAGTACTCCCCATATCACCTTGAGTGGTCCCATGTAGGAGTCTGAAGACGAACTAGAGTCTCCGCCGGAGACATATGTATTTTGATAGTGCGTAGAACCTCGGTTGTCGAACCTAGATGTTCTAAGGGGATATTGAGGTTGCGATGTGTCGGTTGATGTGGGCTCTGTTTCTTGTGTTGAGACTAGAAAAACATAAAACGGGGAAAAATGATATGACAATGATGATCTTAATCTATTTGCAGTAAAATAAGGTACAAGGTGAAGAATAATAATAATAGGCTCTGATAATTTTAGTTCAGAACAAATAATATTAATAATGTTTATTCCCACTATAACTGTGCGGGAATCCGTACAGACCGGGTGTGCCATTACATCGATGGTACACAATAAGATAAACATAAGATAAGATAAATTCTATGCTTAAAGTAACATTTTTTAACAAAAACACTACGATTAACTAAAGTTGGAACAATTTGAAATGTTAAAAAGAATAAATCTTGTAATTGTAAGTGAGTAAGCTCTTACATACTACAACAAAATTTCTCAGCTTAACGATGCTTGCTTTCACCAGGGGGTTAAAACTCTAGCAGCTCCTACAGTCTCAACGTAATTTCACAAAACATTTACTAAACCATGCGCAATGGCTGTTTGCCGTGACGTCACCATGAGTTAGCCAATGACGAACGAGAACAACGGCTGTTTGACCGTCTGATTGGACTAGCCCAGTCACGTGATATGGTCGTCACAGCAAACAGCCATGGCGTGTGGTATAGTGCAATCCGCTTGACAAGGACTGCAGAAGCACAGACACCATGGCGCTGGAAATCGTGGCTTAAGCCGGCCCACATTGGAGTTCAAAGATGCCGGCAAATAAACATTACGCTGTCGCAAACTGCCTAAACAATTCGTGGTAATTTTACAGACCGCATATGGCAATTGTTAGCTAACACAATTTACTTTCACGAAATTCACTCTCCCTCGTTCTCTTTATTGTTGTTCGCCGGCCATTTTTAAGCTGCGTGATTGCAACGTTACGGTGGCTTATTGGGACCATACGTGGGACACACAAAACTTTTATGAAATCGGAACAAGATGGCCGCGGGCCCTGGCGCAGTTTACTATATATCGTCCTAGGCAGTAGTCTGTCTTATCCGGCGTTGGAACGCCGAAGGTTCGGTTTCGTGAAAGTTTTGTGTATGTATAGGAAACACACTGTGTTTGTCTGAATGAGTCACCGTAGTAACAACACGCGTTTACACCTGTTTGCCGTCGCTGTTTGTCCCTGCATCCGGCTTGTCCCCCTCGTTGAGGATGAAGTCACTAAAAAACGCAACTGATTGTTGCTGTCCGTAAGAGTATGCTCCTCCCGTAACAAAGTGAGTATATTGCTCTAAGTTTCCACATTAACTATGTGACCCAGTTTCTCAACATAAGATCAAACGTAAATGATCTAAATGCATCCATTATTTTCTGTTTTTTTTTTCTACACGAGACGTTTTGCTACATTCTCTAAAAACTGAATTTATTAATATTAATTTAATAATAATATTTAATATTAATTTTAATATTAAATTGAATATTTGTTGAAGTGTGCCTCCGTGGATGGACAGATCTGAATAGGACACCCGGGAACAGGAATCAACATCGTGTTTATTCGTACTAGGCCTGGGTTTAGCCCAAAAGGCTTCCCACATTTCGCCTAAGAAAAGTATAAACGTCAGTCACAACTATCAAATGGTACACCCACATTAACTCGCTCAACATATAACAAATGAGTTACACTTAACAATGTGTCCTCATTCCCCTCGCATAACGTAATGTAGAGATATGTAACTATAAGAAGAGATTACATTATACTGGTAATACGAATTACATTACCGTGTCATGCAAAAGACATCAAAATTCTTCCCCCTCCAAAAAATAGGTTAAGTGAGAAATGAAGGGAACATATATATACAAAAATATAAATTCTAAATGGTAGGAATTTAAATACTTTCGTTATCTAATATTATCTGCAAAATGCTCTAGATAGTGTGACATTATCTCAACTAACCTTGAACCAGTCACGTTTTTGGTCACTGGCTCAGCTGGCATCTTCAGAATTATTTCTGTTCATCTCATCCCGGACATAATTCACCTTACGTAAATAGTCTCGTGATTGGCTACTGTACCAACAATAACTCACTAAACATATAACAAATGAGTTTACACTTAACAATGTGTCCTCAATATTAATTTAATAATAATTTTGATAGGACATACTCTCTCACCGTTTTGTGTGGTCCACCCGTTAACTGGAGAAGTTGTTAACATGTTGGAGAAGTTGTTAACATGTGGCCCACACAAATTGGTGAGAGAATATGTCCTTTTAACAATAGTTATAATTTTTCATTATTTAAAAATGGCATGTGCTGTGGCACATCATTTCGGTTTTAAACAAAATTATGGCAGAACATTTCCAAAGAATGCTGAGTACATTAAATTAATTATTTTGTTTATTACAAGCAGAAAGGAAATAGGTCCGCAATTTTCCTAAACATCTTTTTATAGTGGTTGAATGACTTAAGGTTTTAAATTCATTTGGCTATTTTTTTCCCCATACGAATGAGAGAATCTGCAAGTTTTGCAAGGACAATAACTGAATTATTGTCACATACCTTTAAGTGACTTAAAGGTTGTCAAACCAACAGAACAATTTCTTTTCACATTATCTATAACAACAGCTGCTATTAGAAATTGTATCGATACAGCATTAGTGTAGTTTTTTTTCCCTTTCCAACATAACGCAGTGTATTGTAGAATTTATTTTGTTTCTGTCACGCATAAAATTCACTCTACAGAGAAGATCCAGACCAGTCCCACCAATACACGCTGGCCACTCACGGTCCGTCAACTTCCTGTCAATTGTCACCATCTTGATGGTGTTCGTCGCCGTTTCCACCTCCCGCGAGCCTATTACGTGTCAATTAGGTGATGATTCTGTCCTCTTGTCCAGGGTTTTTCGATTTTTTTTCCAGGAGGAACAGACATACGATAAGATCTTGATTTGGGGTTTGGTTAGAGTAGCAATGATCAGAATTTCCGTATATCACCACCATAGGGCAGTGACACAACGTTGTATTATTGTATATATAACTCTATGCTGGAGCCAGTAACTTTGATAGCTGCAAGGGTCACTGGAGGGGTAAACAGAGGGCGTCTTACTGATATGAAGCCAATGCTGTTATAGCGGATTTCTTAGGCCTATAACGCGCGATTTTTGTCGATTTGTTGGCAGTTGCTGACATTTTTAAGCAAGTGGAATATTTTCTTTTCCGATTACAACCTAGCAGCATAAGGGATTGGAGAAAACATCGTTTTTTTAATCCTATAAAATCCGCTCTAAAAGCACTGCCTTGACTAGAAGGGCCGTTGTTTAACCCTCCATTTTAATCTAGTGCCCCTTGCAGCTATCTGTCTCGTAGCCAATACGTCACATGACGCTGCCCTATTGTTGTTTACATTCAGCAAGTATTTTCCTCGTCAACCCTTTCATTAGCTATAATATCACGATACATAATTCCACAGTTCCACACAAATTATGGATTTCATAGAAGCAATCGTGATATTATAGCTAATGAAAGGGTTCACGAGGAAAATATTTGATGAATGTAAACAACAAGAGTAGTGACAAACGGAAAGGAGTTGAGTTCTAAATTGCACAAATTAAAGATTTCATTTAACCAGGGTTGGCATTCAGTTTGAGAATTTTGGTTTTCTTTCCATAAAACTATTCTGAAGAGATTCGACATCGGATTTTATTTACGAAGCATTAACAATCAATGTGTAACATAAAATTTTGAGTATGCTAGCCACATCGATATTTACGATGTCTTCGTTGCTTACGATGTTTTCGATGTTTACGACGTTTAAAATGTACAAGGTTTTCCTCTATTTGGCATAGCAATACTATGCCCCCTTGAACCAGGGCCGGACTTAGCCTTTTACCGCTTGTAAGCCCACCTCAGTAGGAAACGCCCCCCCCCCCCCTGAAGTGTTGCGACCCCACTAGGACTCTTAACGACATGTTCAGTGTTCTTCCGCCACCCCCCTCCCACCATCTCATATATATTACAATTTTCACAATTACGCAGAATCAAGAATTTATAAGGATTGTAGAATTTAGTAATAGCAGTATCGCCAGCAAAACCAGCAAAAGCTCGTCGAATATCTGGTTATTTTTGGACCTTCATGCCGCCCCTTAAAAAATGCAGCTGTAGGCCGCCTCCTGGACCTATCTAGAAACCCGGCTCTGCCTTGCACTTCGTCATGCAACCGGTAATTTCGATTCCTTCAAGATTGGTATTTCGTATTAAGTAGACCGAAACTTCATTTTTGTATAGCTGATTCACCAAGGTAAACGCTACGATACGAATCCTGAACCTCTCATGTACAGAAACATGTCTAAACATCCAATTGTAATGCACTTCCTTAAATTATAAAATCCTTCCACCTTGTCGCTGCAACGTTTTATGGTGTGAATAATTTAGTACGCTTCTCAAAATATCGTTCATTTGACAAAACAAGTAAATCCTCTGACAAATTCATTAGCGAGAGGGTTCAACAAACCCACAAAACCAGTGGTGTTTTTTTTTTTTTTTTAAATTATTCATCGTCATCTGTGGCGTCAGTCGAGTTTTTCGTTCTATAGCTTTAGCTGCATGCCTTTAGCTCTTAACTTCTTCCATTCTATTTCCCATTTATTTCTGCTGGTCTTCAGCTGCTTACTGTTGGCCTGATTCGTTCAAGTGTGGGTGTAAATAACCAAGGTGTTGCCACTCCCATCCATGGCGGCTTTTCTGTGTGACCCAGCTTTACAAGATTAGGTTGAACGTATGGAAATGTGGAAACGCATTCGTTGTTTTCCTGCGTGAGACTGTTTGGCTACACAGTCATTCAAAACGGCGTAAATATCGCAAAAGCTATTCACCCGTAGGGCACACGAAAATAGTGTTGGCAGCCTTTCGTCAGTATATAAAATTTTATCCTGTTTAAAAATGGCATGCCCTGTACCATTATTTTATTCTTTAATTTCCGTCCTTCGACCATTCATATTCATTCTTGAACCCTGAGCTTCAGATATACACTTTACGCAATTTAAACACGTTTTCACATTGACAACAATTGGTTTAGCTATTCTGACATTTTCATTTTTTATTTTATTTGACACTCCAGTATACATAGCAAGGAGCCACTCACCCCATCTAAGAAACATTGGATATCACGTATTTATTGGTGTTTCCGCGTTCTTCCATGTAAATAACGAATAATCTTCTCCTCTGGTATTTCGTGTGACGTCAGAGGTTTGTTCTCTTTGGAAGGAAATGCAGAAACGAAAACTTACAAATAAATTGGCCACTGCTATATTCGAACCAATTATTTTTGTGTGGAAGTAAATAGATAAAAGCAAGCAAACCATCTAGCGGTTTTGCACCCCTTATTGAAAAGGAAAAAGTCAAACAATATGTAACAATTGTACAATCTTGAATACAGCATTCGGTCTCATACATTCATTTATTTATTTAAACCATTCTGTTGAGCCTAACGCAAACTAACGCATTATGCATGGACCAGCCAACTTTTGAACCTTACGGGATGGTTTAGAAACCCATTGTGAATTGTGAATGAAAACACCCGGGGATTCGAACTAGAACACCTCCGATGATTGTGGGGGGCTGGGATATTCACCAGAATAGACCAAGTAGCTGCTGAAGAAGCCTACAGCCATATTTTAAAATGTATTGAACCTTTTAGGAGCAGAAAGTATTTTTTTTAAAGGGTGGGAGAGGTCATTCGCGCCAACCTCAGTTACGGTGCAGTGGCCTCTTTTTTAAAGGGTAAACCCAGGGATTTGAACCGGAGAAGCCTCCTGCCACGGCGGAAGATATATATCCAAAAATTTGCCTGAATAGATTCCGTAGCTGCTGAAGAACCTGGTTCAGTTCTGAAACTTTCTGGAAGAAATCCAAGATGGGGGGGGGGGGTGAAGTAAGATCGCTATAAACCACTAGGGTGCTGCAGTAGTGTTGGTCCGTCGCGCCTCACTGCCGGTCAGATAAGAGAATGATGCACTACTGTTTCGCTGGTAAAACATGATTTAAAAAATGTCTGTCTATTGACATGTTCGTATGTGCATGTAAAGGTCAAAAGGTTGTGGCTCCTTAAATCAGCCCCAGAATACGTAATCAGAGGTAGATATTTAATTGATATTGCCGTTTTGACAACCTTGGAAAATTTTGTTAAACAGGACTAACAGGAAAAAACAACAGGTTCGGTAAGGGAAAATTCTAGCAATTTGTAGCGCTAACACTCAACTGGTCTAAAAAAATCGCAAACTTTCACTTTTATCTCTAAGCAACAAATCGTGTGGTAAAGAAGAAATTCATTTAAGTTTATAAGTCGTGTGATTTTAATATATTAGTTGTACTAATGATATTGTAAGGTAGGCGTGAACACACAAAATAAATAAATCTCCGTCCCCGGCCAGAAAAAAAATATTAAATCGTGTAGACCTAACCTAAGTTAGTGAAAGGGCAGGCTGCATTTCATCTAGAAAGTATATTGCAGGGCCCTAGACATTGCTTGGAATATTGCAGCTAGCTGTAATCTTTTGCAATTAACCCCAAAACTAGCGCCCAAAACTAGCGCCCCAAAACTAGCAACCAGAAAAAAAAAAGTAATTTGAAAAGAATATGAGGACAATTAAAGAAGTATACAAATATACCCTGAGGAACAAAAGCCACGAAAAACCTGTGGATAAGAACACGATCGTGAGAAAAAAGATGATAAAAAAAAGCATTTTCTGGTGAAACTCCAATACTGCCTGGTGAAATTCGAGCCTAACCTATGGAAGGGATAGCTCCCTTCCTATCATAGCCTGAACCAGTAATGGGTTGGAACCAATTCCGGGCTTGAAATTAACTGATTTAATTCCACCTTTGTGGAATTGGTTGAATTCATTCAACATTGGCCAGTTCCACGTAATAATAAATTAATGGATTTTATTTTATTAATCTTCAATTCCAATTGGCTTGATTTGGACTTGACTTGGGTAGCTATCAAAATTATACAATGACTTTGTAGGCAATTACTTGACATCAATACAGTCCATATTCCACTAAGGTTGACTTGACCTGCGAATTCATCCATAAGAGTGACATTGCCTAGATTTCATTTGATTTTTATTTGACTTAAAATCCCATGTTTTGACCTGATTTGATTCAAACTGATTCAACCACAAAATCGAAATCTATTATACCAACTTCAGCTCCAAAATTTACCGAAATCCTTTAAATTTTTGTTAATATCTTAAATTACGCCAGAATTTACCCTAAATTATGCTGGACGGTTGAAATCGGTGAAAATAGTAAAAATATTTTCTGAATCAGCTGGGAATTCACTGTAACCAAGATTGGATCAACAGCAAGTCAATGAATTGGAATTAATTTGTCAGAATGGAAACTGAAAAATAATTGACTGGAATTGATTGGAAATAGCAAATAAAGAATTTGACAATGAACTGAATTGCACTGAAACATGGCAGTGACTTGGTTGGAATTACATCAGACTCATGAATTTGAATTGGAACTGAACTGGAATGGAATTGCTTCTCAGTAACATTTAAGTAGGAATAGAATTGACTTGACTTGCTCTTTGCTTGGTGTAGAGGTAATTGACTCAAATCCGTTGAAATTGAGTTACCCCATCACTGGCCTGAGTACATGACAGAGCAACAAAAACAATGAAACATTTTCCCCCTCGGGTCTTTTTCCTCTTAGCTTTTTTTTTTATCCCATTGTCTCTTTTCCTCTTTGCCTTTTTTTCATTGGCTTATCGTATCACCTTTTTCTCCGCGTATTTTCATTTCAGTTTTATTATTTTTTGCCTTTGTTCAGATGTTAATTTTTCCTTTTTTCTATCTTTCTTTCTTTCTTCATTTAACTTTTTTTCTACAGTCTATATTTTGGGCAGCTTTTTTTTTGGGGGG